>CAUYUJ010018408.1:0-54181 GCA_963575745.1 Prorocentrum cordatum
GAGTAGACAGACTGTGCCGCAGACTGCTGTGGGCGGCGAAGACGCAGGGCCGACCAGGGCCGCTGCAGCAGCGGCCGACCAGGAGCAGGAGGAGTAGGCAGACTGTGCCGCACACTGCTGTGGGCGGCGAAGACGCAGGGCCGACCAGGGCCGCTGCAGCAGCGGCCGACCAGGAGCAGGAGGAGTAGACAGACTGTGCCGCACACTGCTGTGGGCGGCGAAGACGCAGGGCCGACCAGGGCCGCTGCAGCAGCGGCCGACCAGGAGCAGGAGGAGTAGACAGACTGTGCCGCAGACTGCTGTGGGCGGCGACGAACGGCCAACGCCGACTTGAGTCCAGGTCGCAAAGCAGACAGTCGCTGGACACGGGGCATGCCGTACGAGAGGAGCGGGCGAAAACTACTAAGCGGAGCTCACCACGGGAGACGCCGGTCAGACGCGCACGTACAAGAATGTGCTTGCCTGACGGGGGCCATCTGACCGTGCTGCATGCTCGAAGCTACGTGGTCGGACCCACGGAACCGGGCTCCGCCAGTCGAACTGCATGGTCCGAGTTTCGCGCTCGAGCTACACGGTTGGACCTGCGGCTACGGTCGAGCCGCATGGACGGATCTGCCTGGTCGGATACGGGTGATGGGACCCGCGGTGGAGCGACACGGCTGGACCCACTTGCACGGGCGAGCTACCGGATCGGATCCACATGGCTCAGCAGCACGCGTCGGACCCGATTCGGCGTGACCCTCTGTCCTGGCTGCAGCACTTAGTGAGCCCTGGAAACGACACGGCCGTTTTTGTTACCCGTTCCGTTTTGCCGTTTTTGTTGCCGGTTCCGACTCCGTTGTTTTACCGGTTCCGTCGCAGTTTTCTTACGGGTTTCCGCTCCGGCTCCAATCCTGGAGCCGTTTTTGTTGCCGTTTCCGGTCGCCTTTTTTTGCCGCTTCCATTTTCAAGGGAAACTTTTTCGGAAACGGTGAAAAAACGGCCCTGCCGTTTCCGGGGCCCACTAAGCTGCAGCATGGTTGGACCCATTTTGGTCCGTCGCCCTCTCTAGAGGAACAAACAACCATATAACCATACACTTTTGGCGCTTCGCGCGGATTGCTTGGGTGCGCGCTGGACCCCCCTCCCTGGCGCGCGGAGCGCGCCAGGGGCGGCGCCGGAGGCGCCGCCGGGGGGGGGCCCCAGCGCATATCCAAGAAGCCCGCGCGGAGCGCCAAAAGTCTGGGTGTCGAGGTCCTGGTGCTTACTGGCGCCGGCGGTAAACCGTCAACCTGGTCACCGCCGGGAACCTCGTAGAGCTCCTTGCGCGCGTAAGAGTGCTCAGAACCGAAGCAGAGAACGTCGTAGAAGGTTTTCGTGAAATCTTCAATTTCGCATTTTCCATGTCGACATGAAGTTAGTGTTGCTGGGACCCCTAGATCGTCGAGGCGACCCCGTCTGTGGCGCTTTTCCTCCTCCTTCGAGCCCTGGCTCCGCGCCCTCTCCCGGGCGGCGCTCCCGCCATGCCCAGAGCGACGCCCCGGTGGGCCTGTGGCCCGCGGCCCCCCCCCCGCGCACGCGCCGAGCCCTGCGGCCTGGCCGGCAACAGAAGCCCGCGCCCCGCGGGGCGCGCGCGCGCGCGGCGCGGGTCGGCATCGGAGAGGCGCGCGCGCTGTGCGCCCTCTACAGGAGGGATATCCAAGAATAGTCAAAAATAGTATGGGGACGATGCCTTGACTATTTGGAGTATGTTTTGAATACTTCAATTTGTCGCCCAGTATACCCCTGTAGGGGGACAGGCCCGACCTAATTAGAGCCCCAGACATGCAGTGCCCTCATTTGTTCAGTGCGGGGCCCCAGGCCCGAGGAGAGGCCCGGACGGGTGCCTGCGCCGCGCCTGCGCCGAGCCGTGGCGTCCACGGTTCCCCCCCCCCCCCCCCAAGAGAGAGGGGAGCGACGCGGGGCACAGGCAGAGAAACTGTGAGGTCCGCGAGGCTTCCTCGGATCGGCGCTGGGGCCCCCCCGGCGGCGCCTCCGGCGCCACCCACTGGCGCGCTCCGCGCGCCAGGGAGGGGGGAATCCGCGCGGAGCTCCGAGTTTTTATGCTTATGCCATTCTTCGTTCCCCTACAGGATACCCTGGGCGTCATGGACAAAAATATCACGACGGGAGGTTCTCTGAGCCCTTCCTGGGCCCCAAGGCCGCAAGCAAGAACAGCTCCGGACGAAGAATTGCTCCTGGGGGATGGGTCCGGACCTCTGGGGGCCCACGCTATTCAAAGATCATGGCGTCGTGGTTCTAGGTCTGGGGGCTCGACCTGAACGGTGTGTTTGTTCCTCGTTCTGTTGCCGTTTTCCCTCGTTGCGTCTTCGCTGCGCATGCGCTGCAGACCGAAACGGAAACGCAAGCGGCCCACGAGATCGCCAAAGCGCCGCTTGGGCCTCGAGCCCTGGCTCCTCCTTCGGCGGTGGAGAAACCTCCCTTTAGTAAACCTCCCCTTAGTGAAAACGGCCTGGGACCGACACCCACGGACCTGGATCCGCAGAATTGACGGCCGCGACGATTTCTCGCGAACCGAAAACGGCCAATTCCTTAATCGACGTGTCAGGGTATGAGGTCTAGCCACCTCCGACTCCTCCCCCACCCTGCCTCCCATTGGAAATCCTCCCCGGCCAGCCTGGGGCGCGCCCGCCTCCCCTGGGTCGTAAGGTCGGCTACGTGTAAGGGTGACCGTAGGCGAGAGTGACCTCTGGTGCGCGGCTTCCGGGGGGGCGCGGGGGGGCCGTCCCCGAGCGCGCAAGACGCTACTATCGCATCGCCTTCGGCGATCGGGAGACCCCAGTGGGCCCGCAGCAGAGGTCACTCCGGCGGAGGGTCACTCTTACGTGGAATCGATAGAGGAGCGGCAAATGTACGGGCTAGTCCACCTCCTCGACGGTGGGTCCCGCGCCGCCGCCGGGAGCGGTCCCGCCGCCGCCCGGCATGCCACCCTCTGGCATCTCGCCGCCGCCAGCGGCCTGGTACACCTTCATCATGATGGGGTTGACGACGCCCTCCAGCTCCTTCTGCTTGCCCTCGAACTCGTCCTTCTCGGCCAGCTGGTTCTTGTCCAGCCAGTCGAGGGCATCCTGCACCGCCTTCTCGATCTTCTCCTTGTCTCCGTCCTCGAACTTTTCCTTGAGCTTCTCCTCCTGCAGGGTGTTGCGCATGGTGAAGCAATAGTTCTCGAGTCCGTTCTTCGCCTCGATCTTTTGCTTGGTCGTCTCGTCCTCGGCGCGATACTTCTCCGCCTCCTGCACCATTCGGTCGATTTCAGCCTGGGACAGCCGCCCCTTCTCGTTGGTGATGGTGATCTGATTCGACTTGCCAGTAGACTTGTCCTGTGCGCCCACGTTCAAGATGCCATTGGCATCGATGTCGAACGTCACCTCGATCTGCGGCACGCCGCGCGGGGCGGGCGGGATGCCATCGAGGTGGAACTTGCCCAACAAATTGTTGTCCTTGGTCATTGCGCGCTCGCCCTCGAACACCTGGATGAGCACTCCTGGCTGATTATCGGCATAGGTGGTGAATGTCTGGCCCTTCTTGGTGGGGATAGTGGTGTTCCGCTCGATCAGCTTGGTCATCACCCCGCCGGCGGTCTCCAGGCCCATCGACAGTGGTGTCACGTCGAGCAGCAGCAAGTCCTGAACCTGCGAGGAGCCTTCGCCAGTGAGGATGGCAGCCTGCACCGCGGCGCCGAAGGCCACGGCCTCATCCGGATTGATGGACCTGTTAGGCTCCTTGCCGTTGAAGAACTCCTGGATCATGGCCTGCACCTTCGGGATGCGCGTGGAACCACCTACCAGAACGACCTCGTGCACGTTCTTCTTATCGATGCCGCTGTCGCGCAGACACTTCTCGACGGGGCCCATGGAATTGCGGAAGTAATCCATGTTGAGCTCCTCGAATCGGGCGCGCGACAGCGAGCAGGAGAAATCGATACCCTCAAAGAGCGAGTCAATCTCTATGGTGGCCTGCGTGGAGGAGGAGAGGGTCCTCTTGGCGCGCTCGCACTGCGTCCGCAAGCGGCGGATGGCACGCTGGTTGCCGTCGAGGACCTTGCCCCTGTTCTTGCGCTTGAAATCCTGCATGCAGAAGTCTACGATGCGATTGTCGAAATCCTCGCCCCCCAGGTGTGTGTCCCCAGCGGTGGCCTTCACCTCGAAGATGCCGTCCTCGATTGTCAGCAGAGATACGTCGAAGGTGCCCCCGCCCATGTCGTAGATGAGGATGTTCTTCTCGCCGCTGCCCTTCTTGTCGAGGCCGTACGCGATCGCCGCTGCGGTGGGCTCGTTGATAATCCGAAGAACGTTCATACCAGAGATCGTCCCAGCATCTTTTGTAGCTTGGCGCTGGGAGTCGTTGAAATAGGCTGGGACAGTCACGACAGCATCGTTGCACTTGGACCCCAGGTAGGCCTCGGCAGTCTCCTTCATCTTGAGCAGAATCATCGAGGAGACCTCCTCTGGGTGAAACTTCTTCTCCTCGCCTTGTGCGGTCACGACAATCATTGGCTTGTCGCCCGTCCCCGCCTCGACCTTGAAAGGCCATAACTTGATGTCCGCCTGAACGATCGGGTCCGCGAACTTGCGACCGATCAACCGCTTTGCATCGAAGACCGTGTTCTCTGGGTTGCGGGCCACCTGATTCTTGGCCGCATCCCCGATCAAGCGCTCGCTGTCTGTGAAGGCCACGTAGGACGGGGTCGTGCGATTGCCTTGATCGTTGGCGATAATCTCGACGCCGTCGTTCTTCCACACTCCAACGCAAGAATAGGTGGTACCCAAATCGATGCCAACAGCGGTCTTCTTCGACATGTGTGCCGTGTATCACTGCCGCCAAAGCAGGAGATTGATTAGCAAGACTATTGGACCTGCAGTCGGTCTCGGACCCAGATTGCTTGAGTCAAAATGGCCACGGACACAAATGGTCGAGCCGTGCCACATGCGGCCGAGTTATTAGACTGTTGAACCCACGAGCATAATTTCCGTTCCTCGCGATTGATTCACCAACGAGGCTCCCATTTGACACGGCCTCGTGCTCCCGATAGCCGCCGTAAGGCTCCTGAGCAGGGTCCCCGTGTCCTGAGGAAGCCTTGCGAATCACTCGGCAGGAACAAGGCTCCCATTCGAGGCGTCCTTTGAGTGCTCCAGCACGGCCCAAGATGCTGCAACACAGCCCAAGACATCCCCAAGACGGCCCAAGAAGGCTCGAAGAAACAAGAGAGCCCTCAAAGGTAAACAAACACTTATAGAGGTGTTGCATGTTCGCGCTCTAAGTTTAATTTGCTTCCGACCGCCCGAGTCGGTCCAACAGACCCTAAGTCCACCGCAAAACAGCCCAAAAGGCCCCAAGGAGTACACGAACAACCAAACCTCCCGCTCCAGACTTCCTTGCAATGCACTCGCAAACGCCCGAGAGGCATATCCAACTCGATAACACACATGTCGAGCAGCCGGCCGGGAGCGTCAGGGAAAACTGCCACGACCCCCCTTAGAGAGATTCCAAATAGTTCTTTCACCTCAAATAGGCCCCGACAGCGAAGTGCCGCCGGGGAAAAGCAACTTTGCAAGCTGCCGTGCTGTGACGCGACTGTCAGGGCATGTTGGGCCAAACGTGCTGTGCTCAGGAAACGGGCCCTGAACTATGCCACACGGTGCTATCTACTCTCGCATCGCGAGCCTGCTGACAAGGCATCGCGGCTTCGCGGATCAACATGGATGAGCCCCCGGGGGGCGCATTCCGAATCGCATGGTCCGTAGCTTTCGCCAAAGAAAACATGCAACACAGGATATCTGGATATCAGAGAGAGCGTGATCCACCGCCGCTTTACTGTGGAAATTGCCCCCCTCTTCCTCCGGAACCCGGGGGTCCCCCCCCCCTCCGAAAATCCCCCCCCCTGCTGGAACCCCCCCCCCCCCCTCCTCCCCCGGCAAAACCCCCCCCTCCCCTAACCCCCCCCCCCCCTCCCCATCGAAAACCCGGGGGGTCACTACCGGTTCGAACCCCCCCCCCTCGAAAACCGGAGGGGGGTCACTACCGGTTCGAACCCCCCCCACCCCCCCCACTCACCGCCAGCAAACGACTCCTGGTCCCTACCACCGTCCGCATCACATCCCCCACTGTTGTTCCCAGCACCACTGTCCTCACCACCACTGTCCCCGCTGGTTTCACCACCGTCCCTACTGTCCCCACCAGTGCCCCCACCACTGTCGCACTGTCCCCACTGTCCCCACCACTGTTCCCACCATGGTTCCACTCTCCCCACGTTCTCCACGTCCCCAACCACTGCCCCACTATCCCCACTGTCCCCGCTGTCCCACTGAGCTGTCCCACTGTTCCCCACCACTGTCCCCACTGTCCCCACCACTGTCCTCACTGTACCTCTGTCCCATTGTCCCACCGCCGTCCTCGCCACCGCCTTCACCACTGTCCCCACCACCACTGTACCCTCCACTGTCCCACTGTTTCCACCTCATTCCCACTGTCCCCACGCCACTGTCCCCACCACCACCGTCCCCACCATTGTCCACTGTCCCGACTGTTCCCACCATTGTCCTCACCACTGTCCCCACCACAACTGTCCCCACCACTGTCCCACTGTCCCCACCACTGTCCCGCTGTCCCCTCACCACTGTCCCCACCACCACCGTCCCCACCACTGTCCGCACCCCCCCTCGGTTTTCGAAGGGGGGGGGGGTTCGAACCGGTAGTGACCCCCCTGGTTTTCGAGGGGGGGGGAGGGGAGGGGTCGAACCGGTAGTTACCCCCCCCTTTTCATGATGAACTGGGGGGGGGGGGGTCGAACCGGTAGTGACCCCCCTCGGTTTTCCGGAGGGGGGGGGGGAGGGGTTCGAATCGGTAGTGACCCCCCCCCGGTTTGCCGCCAGCAGCGGTAGAACACGCTCTTTCGGATGGATATCAAACAATGGCTTCGGACAGCTGGAAAAGCAAATAATGCCTTGCGAAGACGGGGGCTGGATTTCAATGCGCACTGCGTGAACACAGTCGCCCCGTGCCAGATGACTGCCCCAGAAGGATCCAAACCGAAAGCTCCCTCGACCAAACAATTGAGGTTGTCCACTTACCCGGTTGTCCGAGACCATTGTTTGACATCGAGATTTCTTGCGTTACATGTTTTCCGTGGCAAATCTTATGGACCAAGCGACTCGCAATGCGCTCCCAGGATCTCATCCATGTTGATCTACGGAGTGGGGATGCCTTTTCAGCAAGCTCGCGATGCAAGGGTAGATAGTATCGTGTGGCATAGTTCAGCGCCAATTTGCTGAGCGCAGCACATTGGGCAATTTTTTCCTGACAGTCGCGTCACAGCGTGGCAGCTTGCAAAGTTGTTTTTTCCCGACAGCGCTTCGCTGTCGGGGTCTACTGGAGGTAAAAGAACTATTTGGAATCTCTCCCAGGGGGGTCGTAGCAGCTTTCCCTGACGCTCCAGGCCAGCTGCTCGACATCTGTCTGCCGACTAGTGTATATCTCTTGGGCGTTTACGTGTGCGTTGTAAGGAAGTCTCGAGCGAGAGGTTCGTTGTTGTGTGTACTCTTGGGGGCGCCGAGAAAATGCAGAAACGAGCCCGTGAGCAGAATAGTTGGCACAGACATTGACGCCAACGTAAAGACAACCGAATACGAAACCAAGATATTCGACGTTATAAACATAGAATGCGGATTCCAGAAACCCTGAAGCCAAAAACGTACTCATCTCTTGGGGGCGCATCTTTTACTTCCGCCGCCTTCCGCCAGCCTTCCGTCAGCTTCCGCCGGCGGAGGCGGCCTCGTTTTACTTCCGCCGACCTTCCGCCGCCTTCCGCCGAGGAAGAGATGACAACTCCTTCGATCCTCGAAGGCGAGGCCCTTCTTGGAATGCCCCAAATGCACGGCTGAGACGTTAAGAGCGCGCTGCATATTGCACACGGTACCCCCAAAGCCACGGAGACCCACGCCACCATGTCTCACTCGCCACGGCCGCTCGAGAGAGAAACAAAAAAACGCGATCCATCTTGCCTCGCCTTCCTGGGCTCTCCGCTGGATTGCTTGTTTCCCTCGTGTACTACTTCCCTCGATCGTAGGCCTCCAGAAGGTCAAGCGCTTGAGGATCAACGGGGCTCCACTCGGGTGCCGAGAGATACCCCTCAGAAAACCATACACTTCTAACAACACACAGGGCATCAGACATCCGCTTTGCTGGATAACCTAGCCGCTACAACACAAGAGTGATCGAAGTCTCCGAAAAAGGTCGTCATGGTAACACCTGACAGCGATGTAAACGCGAAAACCTAACAATAATGTGATAGCCAACGTGGACTCCAAGCAGTGCGGCTTTGCACTGTGGAGGTGACAGCTATGTGGCGCAAGCTATGTGGTGAACGCTGTGTGCTCTGGGCTGGTGAAGTAAAAAACTACAAGGTGTGGTGTAAGCTATGTCGTGAAAGCCAGGTGTCGTGGAAAGCCGTTGAAGCTGAAAAAGTCTGCGGTGCCAGGTATGTCGTGTAGGCTGGGTGACGCGAACTGGTGGTGAACGCTGTGGGCCGCAGCCGGACGCCTGGAGCTGCAGTGGGGAGGGGGGGGGAGGAGGGATGGAAGCAAGATGAGGATGAAAAGCAGGAGCGGGAAGGGTGGAGGGGGAGAAGAGGGACGATGATGATGATGATGATGCTGATGATGATGATGATGATGATGATGATGATGATGATGATGATGATGATGATGATGATGATGATGATGATGATGATGATGATGATGATGAAAGGGAGGAGAATGAGGAGGAGGAGGTAGAGGAGGAGGAGAAGAAAGAGGAGAAGGAGCAAATGAAGGAGAAAGAGGAGGGAAAGAAGGAAGAGGAGGAAGGGAGAAAGAGAGGAGGGAGGGAGGGAGGGAGGGAGGGACGGACCCCAGCTGCATGGTGCAAGCCGTGTGGTGAAGGCTGTGCCGCGTTAAGCTCCGAGCACGGGGCGCCCCCGCCCCGGCCGCACGAGCGGCAGCTGGGCGCGGCCTCGGTAGCCCCCCCCCCCGCCCCCTCCAGCGAACGGCGCGCCCACGAGACGCTCACGAGGCGCTCACGGACGGCAGCGTGGCGCGGCGCTCCTGCTCCTGCTCCTGCTCCTCCTCCTCCTCCTCCTCCTCCTCCTCCTCCTCCTCCTCCGTAGCCATGTTGGCTCAAGGCTATGCTTTGGCGGGCGGAACCCGCATTGGCAAAACTGGATACCGCTAGTCCGCGGCAGCTTCCATTCTTCACGGAGGTCACTCGTTCCCCAGTGCGCGACCAGCGGCTCCCAGTGGAGTGCGTATCTGGGGCGAGGGGTTCGCTAGCCTCCTCACTGTCGAGCCCACGGTCCAGGCAAATGGGTTCGTCAAATGCGTGTCATGCGGATACAAGTGGACGTGGAAAGATCACAAGACGTGCTTCAACTGCGGCAAGCAGATGGAGCTCGGAGGGCCGCCACCGTGGCGCACGGGACCACCAGCAGCGGAGCCATCACGGGGGGTCTGGGACAACCGCATCCAGGCAGCACTTCGCGGTGAGCAGCGTGATGGCTGGAAGGAGTGGGGCGAATGGCCCAAGTCGCGCCGTCATCGCAAGAAGGGCGGCGCGCAGGTCGACGAGCCCAAGCAAGAGGTCCAGACTCCTGAGCAGCTCCTCAAGGCGCTGCAGGTGGCGGCCCCGCACCTCGACCCGACAGCGATCGAGGGGCTCAAGCAGCAGTTGCCGCCGCCTGTACCTGTGGTGCAGAGGGACCCCAACCAGGAGTACCAGCACCAGTGTGCGCAGGAGCGCAAGGCCAAATTGGCCTTGGACAAGGCGGTGGAGTCTGAGGCCAAGGCGCACGACTGGTACTTGGAGCGCAAGGAGGCAGCCTTGCATGCTGCCCAGGAGGCGGTCCGTGCGCAGGAGCGGGCGGAGGAGGCGCTTCGGGCCTTGCAGCGCGCGCGCGGGCAGGAGCGCCCAGCTGAGGCTCCCAGTGGGGCGTCCAAGCCAGCGGCCACGCTCAACCTCACCGCCATCCTCGAGAGCGATGAGATCCACTTCGAGGCGGGGCCCGCCCTCTCCCTGGAGGGGCTCGAGGTGGACGAGGGCGAGACAGAGGCCTTTCTGGCGTTGCAGACGCGTTTCGCGGCGGAGCCCAAGCAGAAGATTGGCGAGATCTTCGGAGAGACGGCCAGCAACCTTGGCCAGTGCAGGAAGGAGGCCGACGAGATGCGGCAGCGCCTCAAGGCCAAGCGGCAGCGGCGCGAGGAGGCTCCTCCTGCCACCGAGCAGCCTGGAGGGCCCCCAGCTGAGGCTCAGGCGCCAGCCGCTGCGCCTGCGGCAGAGCCCGTCGGTGCCGCTCCCTCGGCGGGCAGTGCGACTGCTCGGGCCGCTGAGAGCACTCCTGCACCTGGCGATCATGCTGCTGGCGCCGCTGGCGAGGGACCGAAGTTTGAGGACAAGGTCCAGCGGCTGTTGGCAGCAGCCAAGAGCGATAAGCAGGGGCTTTGACGTGCTGGACGTGGCTGGCGGCTCACGTGCATCGATGTCCAGGCCATCGGGCTCAGCACTCACCGCGGGGGCAGAGCGAGCGGCTTCGGGCCCCGCACTCACCCTTGCGGCAGAGCTAGCCGCATCGTCGGGCTTCGCACTCACCCTCGAGGCAGAGCGAGCGGCTTCGGGCCCCGCACTCACCTCCAGGGCAGAGCAAGCCGCAAGTACCTACAGTTCGGCGTCTACCAGCAGCGGGGCCCACCATCGGATGCAGGAGGCCGCGGACGCGCGGGTGGCCGAGACCCTCCTTCCCGATGAGCGCGTCTCCCAGGCCGCCGACGGGCGGAGCCTGCAGGGAGACAGCGAAGGCTCCGCTGCACACGACGTTCGTGCACAAGGTCGCCGCTCGCCCAAGGGGCGGGGCCGACCTGCGGCGCAGCAGAGAGCAGCCGACCAGCTCAAGCAGTGCGCTGGCCAGTGGATCACACGCCTGGGCGCCAGCGAGCACGGCGAGCACAACTGGATGCGATGGTGCGTGCCCTACGTCATGGAGACCACGCACTGCAGCCTCCAGCAGTCGGAAGAGTTCTGCACGGAGGCTTCGCGAAGAGGGAGCCCGACGAGACGCGCTACCCTGATGCACCTGGCGTCGCTTGCTGCACAGCCTGAGCATGCGGCCTGGCGGAAGGCAGTCTCGGAGATATGGGATGCAGCGCGTCGAGTCATCGAGGCATTCCGCGCCACGCTCCAGGACCGAGCACCTTCAGACGAGCCGATCGAGTACTACTACGACGACGGGCCGAGAAGTGGGACGCTGGTACCCCTTCGACGGCTTTCCCCACATCGACGTGGTCGGGATCGCCGACAGCGACACCCTCACCCCCACCGGCGCTAGATGCAGCTTCGAAAAACACACAGTCAGGACGCCCTTCGAGATCGAAGGAGAACAGGCAGAAAGATTCACACGTAACGCGGCATGAGAGCAGCAACGAGGCCCACCATCGGATGCAGGAGGCCGCGGACGCGCGGGTGGCCGAGACCCTCCTTCCTGATGAGCGCGTCTCCAGGGCCGCCGACGGGTGGAGCCCTCAGGGAGATTGCGAAGGCCCAGCTGCAGAAGAGCATGATCCCTTTGCTGATTTGGACGAGTACCTCGATAGTGTACAAGCAGGGGACATCCAAGAGCCTCTGGCACGTGGCATCGAGCAGGTGGCCGAGCCAGTGCTGGAGAATGCGACGGTGGTAAAGCAGGTGGCCTCCCCGAAGCAGCAGCATCAGACCTGGCCCAAGGCGGAGTCCAAGCGAGTGCAGGTGGCCTCCTTGACGAAGCTGGACGTGCCCAAGCTGATGGACCGACCTCGAGGTAGTCGTCATCGCGCCCCGGCGCTGTACGGCAACATCACAGAGTGGGGCACTAAGATCCACAAGTTCGTGGCGAGCCAGACGGAGTTTAACTTGTGCATGTTCGTCGAAACTCATCTCAACGAAGAACTCACCGCCGAGGTGCAGGCAGCGGTGAGGAAGGACGGCTGGAAGATGGTCGCCACGCCTGCCAGGGCGAGTGGGCGATCAGTGACAGGCACATCAGCAGGTGAGGCCATCCTGGCACGCACCCATGTGGCGACCTCCTCCTTCGAGTACCTCGCCAAGTACCGCGCTAGCGGTGCAGCTAGCCCCTTCCACGGTTTCTCGGCCCTCGTCTGGCACCTGACAGGGGGCAATGTGGTGATGATCAGCACCTACCTCGTTCCCAAGTTTGGGCTCACGACGGGGCCCAACGTGAAGACGCTGAGGGCGCTCGTCTCGTTCGTGAGGAGCTTGGCGGGCCCGTACGTGATCGTGGGCGACTGGAACCATTCCCCATCGCAGATCGCGCAGGCCCGCGTCCAGGAGTTCCTTCGGGGGGTGGCGCTGACCCCGCCTTGTGCCATCACATGCGACAAAGGGCAGGGCTCCATGATCGATTTCGCGATCGTCAGCGAGGGCCTGAAGGACAGGGTGACCCTCACCCCAGTGCTCGCAGTGCCATGGAGGACCCATTGCGGCATCGCGGTCTCGTTCGAGAGGTCCGAGCAGCCGATCTGGCACAGGAAGTTGCGCCTGCCGAAGGAGCTGCCGCAAGTGGATAGGCCCAAGAAGAAAGCCGACCCCACGATCAAGAGCTCCCTGCGACGAGAAGAAGCACGGCTAGCTCGGCGCGGCAGATTGGCCCCATAGCTGCGGGAGGCTGGCGATCTGGCCCATCCTCCACCAGCGCCGAATGCACCTCAGGAGGGCGGAGTCGAGTACCGTGTCTCCGCTGAGGTGTGGACGCAGGCTAGCTTGCTTGTGGGCGAGCCGCTTTCCTTTGCCGTGCCGCTAGCTGGCCTGGAGTTGGAGGGCAATGGAATTGCTCGCCAGTTTCTGCATGCGTCGCGGCCCGAGGCGACGCAGCGAGTCAACGATAGCTACGCTCGCTGGGTCGCTAGAGTGGAGGTTTCCATTCTGACGGCGTCCAAAGTTGAGGAGGCTGAATGGGGACCATTCCAGGGGCGCGCCTAGGGGATTTCCTTGTTCTGGCAGAAAGCGAGGGCCTCACCAGGCCGAGCCCACCTGGTAAACGGCCCTGCTGAATGGTGGGCGATTTCCACCACGCTCCTCAAGAGATGTGTCCCCCTACGGCTCTCTGGCAAAGACGAGAGACCGTTCGGGCAGTGCATGAGCAAGCTGCGCAAGCAATGTGAGCAGCTTGACGGGCAAGACATGTCTGAATTTATAAGCAAAGATATGCAGGAGCTTGGCGACACCACGATCGCTTGCTTATATGATCTCAGCCTCCAGAGCGATACTGATATTCCAGCACTTGTCGAGGCTGCGGATAGACTCGCAGCTTGCGCGCACGCTCGCGGGATTGCCTCGTCTCGCCGTGCCTTTTTGAGTGCTGGGTGAAGGAGCAGTGGAAAAAGAAGCCAGGCATCCTGCACCGACATGTTAAGCAAGATCCGCCTGCCCCCTTGGAATCGCTTTCCCCAGGGAATGTCGTTTCGGATCCCACGGCCATCATGGCCGAGAAGCAGGCTGCGTGGCAGCAGAGGTGGCTGGATCCTGTAGATACCCCAGCAGCCCTGCAAGAGGCCATCTCGGGGGCGCTCCGAAGGGCTGGCGAGGACCCCATGGACCCCATCGAGGCCTCCCACCTCTCCTCTCTCTGGTTTCGGGCCCCCGCCAAGAAAGCCCCAGGGACAGACGTTCTCCGAGTGGCCGGTGTGCTGCGCTTGCCAGAGCAGGGGGTTGAAGAGTTGGCCGCCCTTTTTAATCTCGTCGAAGGTGAAGGAGTGTGGCCAGAACAGATCTTTGCAACGATTTCTGCTCTCTTGCCCAAACCAAATCAGCGAGGTGACCGAACGATCGGCATGCTCTCGAACGTTATAAAGCTCTGGAGCCGAGTGAGATCGGGGCTGGTGGAGGTTTGGAGCTCAGGCCTTGACCAGTTCTGGGACACTGCTATCAAAGGCAACTCAGCATTGCGAGCCGCGTTGTCGCGCAGCTTGCTTGACGAGACAGCAGTGCTAGCAGGAGCCCAGGTAGCGCCACTTCTGTTCGATATAGAAAAATTCCATGATTCGCTGAGCCTGGTGATGCTAATCAAAATTGCGTCAGACGTCGGGTTTCCAGCTCTGATTGTCGCGCTAGAGTCTCAGTTCTATTTAGCGCCCAGGTTTTTGAGGAGTCAAGGAGGAGCTGGTGGAGCTATCTGCCCGACGCGCTCCCACGTCGCAGGATCCTGCCCGGGTGCGCCGCTCGCGAAACTGTTTCTGTTTCCGATTTTGGACCGTGCCCATCGGCAGGTCAAGGTGCGTAGGTTGTGGTCCTTTATCGACGATACGGTCTCGAGGGCCGAAGGCACGGCAGAGAGCGCAGCGATCTCTTTGGCAGCCTCGGCGAGAGTGTTGACTGAAGGTCTGCGAGAGGCTCGGCTTGTTATTTCTGATAAGACCACTGTACTGGCCTCATCGTCTCACGTCAGAGCTCGGATAGGTCAGTTGTTGAAGGCAGCCAAGGTCCCACATGTAGCCGAGACGTCAGCGGTAGATTTAGGGTGCGACACCACGGTAGGCAAAGCTAGGATTCTCACGCGAGCTAAGACTAGGCTCGTCAAGGCCACCAAGAGATTCCGTCGTATCAGGAAGCTCAGGCGTTCGGCTAAATTGTCGAAGATATCGCAGTCTCTTTGGACTACGGGGGGCACTTCCCCAATCGGTGTACGGGCGCCAAGTGCACGGCGTGAGCCCGAGTCAGATTCGGAACCTTAGGCGGCAGGCTGGCCAGGCTATCGCTGGAACAGGTTCGGGTAGGTGTCTGACTACGGTGCTCGCCATGAAACTTAGGGGTCAAAGATCCAGGTCTGGAGTTGCGCCGTCAGTTGGTCCTCGAGTTGTGTTTGGTTTGGAACTCTTCGCCAGAGCTCCACGACCGCGTCCGAGCGGCGTGGAAGCATCTAACCCCTCGGCTCTGGCCTGCTAAAACGCGCTGGAATAGGGTGCGTGGGCCCGTCAGCGCGGTGGTCGCCGTTCTTTACGAGGCAGGGTGGATCCCGTCCTCCCCAGACTCGTGGCGCCGTCCAACTGCGAACGGGAGCGATGTTTGGAGACTGCCGTGCGCGAGCGAGGCTGGCTTCGAGCAGGGGGATGCCGATTTCACCGAATTGCTCGACGACCTGGTCCAGGATCTAGCGTCAAGGTTTGGGGCCCAGGCTGCTTCCCATTATGGGGGTGAGGGGTTGGAGCTTGGGGGTGGGGACGTTCTCTTGGCGAGTCGCGAAGTTCGCAAGTTTTTGGCAAAGGAAGCCTATGATCTCATAGGCCTCCAGAATGCGGCTGTGTCAGGTAGACAGTTCACTCGAGAAAGACAGGCGGCCCTAGGATATGATGTAGCCACAGTGTGTCCAAGGTGCCAGCAGGGCACAGAGACTCTCTTCCATCGAGTGTGGGGGTGCCCGTGCAATGTTGGTTTCGAGGAATTCGAGAAGAGTGAGTGTATCAGGCAGCAAGCCCAGGTGCAGTGGGAGAGTTGCCCCGTGCTGTGGCTTCGAGGAGTGCCGCCTAAGAGCTACACCCATCTCTCGGTTTTTCCTGGAGAAAGCCTTCGGTCCCTGGGGCCGCTCCCGATGTTTGAGGTTGAGCCGCATCCCAACTTTGGGAGTGTGGTGGTTTTCGGAGACGGATCGGGGGGGGGCCACAATGCGGACCCACGTAGGCGTAGGTGTGGCACCGCGGTGATCGCCATGCAGCCTGACGGCCAAGGGGGCTGGAGGCTTGCGTGGGGCTGTCCGACCCCTGTTGGGGGTCAGCGTCAAACGGCCCCTCGTGCGGAGCTGCTCGCGTTTGCCATCGCGTTAGAGCACGTCCCCGAGCGGTTTCTGTTTGTGACTGACCACGAGCCCCTCATGAAAGCATGGGGGCGGGGTCGGCAGTTCCAGAAGAATGGCGCAAATCAAAATTTGTGGTCTCGAATTCGGGTGGCCTTCCAGGCTCGGTCGTCGGAGGTGAACCTGACATGGATCCCTTCTCAGATGGACGAAGCCACCTCTCTCAGCGATCCGATCGGTCCCTACCTAATTCAGGGCAACGCCTTGGCCGATGAAGAGGCGGGGGCGGCGGCGGGGAGAGGGTGGGCGGTGTCGGTGGAAGGGGGTGAGCCTCAGACTGACCACTGGGATGCGATCGGCGCCCTGGTTCGAGCGCGCGCGAGGCGCGCGTTGGCCCTGGCTGCGGAGGCCGACCCATGGAGTGGAGTACGGGCCACTGTGCTGCGGAGAGCCCCCCCTTCGAGGAGGCAGCTCGCGCTGCAGGCCTCCAGCCATCGCTTCGAGCAAGCCGAAGGCACCTGGAGGTGCAGTCAGTGCGATATTGTTGTGCCCGTGTCTCGTCTCATCGAAGCCGCCAAGACCCAGTGCCGAGGCCTCCCTGTCCAGGGAGTGGGGGCGGGTGGCGGGGGCTTGGCGGCTGGCAGGGATGTGCACCCCTCCCGTACCGTCCAGCGGTGGGAGCGTTACCTCATGAGTTTCTGCACCACCTGTGGCAAGTACGCCACGGTCGATGGGCACCACCTCGCGGCGAAATGCGAGGGCTTGTCCCGCAAAAGCCGAGAGACTTTAAGCCGCATCGAGGGGGGGCAAGTACCCCCGCAGAGAGGGGGTGCCGAAGCCCCTGCAAGCTGCCCTCGATGCGCGCGAACGCGGCGGCCTGGAGAGGTTGTACGCGAGTGCTGCTGTGCCCGAGGGTGGGGATGGTGGGCCGTCCGCCTCCGCTGGTTAACTGGCCCTCCCTTGGAGGGCTAGCTGGCCAGTAGGAGGTGCGGGGGTGTGGCGGTGAGGTGGGGTCCCGCCTGCACCAAAGCACCCCCGTTCGGGGTTCGCGTTCCTCCCCCTCCCCCCCTCCCCCCCTTCCCCGCACGACCCTGTGCTTGGTCAAAAGGTCCAAAAGGTCCTCCTCCTCCTCCTCCTCCTCCTCCTCCTCCTCCTCCTCCCCCTCCTCCTCCCTCCTCCTCCCTCCTCCTCCTCCTCCTCCTCATCCTCCTCATCATCATCATCATCATCATCAGCATCATCCCTTCCCTCCTCCCCTCGTCCTCCTCGTCCTCCTCCTCCTCCTCCTCCTCCTCCTCCTCCTCCTCCTCCTCCTTCTCCTCCTCCCCCTCCTCCCCCTCCTCCCCCTCCTCCTCCAACATACCAACGCACCCCTCCTCCAGCGCACGGGGCGCCCTCAAGGCGGCACGGGCGGCAACGTGGCGCAACCTCGGCATAACCCCCAAGCGCGGGGACGATGTCGGCAGCCATGAAGAGCGCGATGGTGGCGGCCTCGCTGCTGGTCGACCTGCTCGTGCAAAGCCTTCCTAGCGACGACCTGCCGCCTGCTCGTGAATAGCTACCTAGCGACAACCGTGGTGACGTACCCATGAAGAGCCTGGCAGCGACAATAGTGATGCTCGTGACAAGCTCGATAGCGACTACCCTGCAACTCGTATACCCGCTCGTCGGCAGCTCGATGGTGAAGATGGTGTTGCTGAGCGACCTGTGCGTGAAGATCCTGACGGCGACGGCCTTGCTAACAACGGACTGTTCATGACGAGGTCGATGTTTACAATAATGCTGCTGGTAGAGCAGTCCGTGGAGAGTTCGAATGTGACAATCTGGCAACCCTGAGACCTGATCGTGGAGAGCTCCAAGGTGTGATCATGCTGCCTCACGGCCTGCTCGTGGAGAGTTCGATGACGACGATCTTGCTGATGTTCGTGGGGACCTCCTGTGCGACGATATGTCTGCTGAGCGGGACGCTTGTGACGAACATGGCGACTCTGTGTGGACACGCCTACGGCCTGCTCGTGAAGAGCGCAGCGACGAACCCCACGGCCTGGTCCCCGCTGTGCGGTGCGCGGCAGCATGTCAGTGGCGGTGAGCGCGCTGGATGCGTACGACACGCTCGCCGTCAAGGGAGCTGTCGGGGGTTTCCGAGCTGATCACGTCCAGCTCGGGCCCCACGCTGACGCTGCGCCACATGTTCGGAGGCACGGTGGTCAGATGCAAACGATCCAAATGGCCATCTCTCCTCCGTCCCTCCCTTCTCTCCCCATCATCCCTGTCGCCGCCGCCGCCGCCGTCGCCACCATCAGCATCATCATCATCATCATCATCATCATCATCATCATCATCATCATCATCATCAGCATCACCATCACCATCAGCATCATCATCCGCAGCATCATCAGCAGCAGCATCATCAACCTGATGATCATCATCACTATCATCGTCACCACAACCATCAGCATCATCATCATCATCATCATCATCATCACCATCATAATCATCAGCATCATCAGCAGCATCATCAACATAATCATCATCATCACCATCATCATCACCACAACCATCATCATCATCATCATCATCAGCATCATCATCACCATCACCATCATCATCATCACCATCATCACCCCCACCATCATCATCATCACCACCATCACCACCACCACAATCGTCATCATTATCATAATCATCATTATAATAATCATCGTCATCACCATCATCATCATCATCATCATCAGCATCATCAGCAGCATCATCATCACCAGCATCACCACCATCATCATCACCATCACCACCACCACAATCGTCATTATCATCATCAGCAACAGCATCATCATTATCAAAATCATCATCATCATTATTATCATCATCATCATCATCATCATCATCATCATCATCATCATCGTCATCATCAGCAACATCCTCACCATCACCATCAGCTGCGTTATAGCCGTCATCATCACACACACGCCATCTGCATCACCAACCTTGTTGTGACCAGCACCCACCCGCCCCACGGTGCGAGACAGACAGGTACGGCCAAGCGAGCCGACCTTGCCATACGAGACTGCGGCAGAAGAGCGCACGCGCGAGAGGAGGAAGGAAATCAAGCAAGGAAGACAGCGGACGGCAAGCAGGGAGCACCAAAAAAAACACCAGAAACACGAAGCAGGGAAACGAGGAAACCAAGACGCAGCGGCCAATAGCAACACAGAGTCAAAACGTGTACAGTCGGGCCGAGGACAGAAGAACATCCTCCAACCTCTGCCGGTACAAACTGAGGAGCACCCCAGGGTGAGCTCCCCGAACTGACCTCTGTCTTCTACCTCGGTCCGACCGTATGAAGGCCGGGTGGTAAGGACGCAAGACCCTGGAAGGCCGAAGCCGGGATTTGTTCGGGTGGCGGGCGACGAGTGAAAGCGGCAAGGGACGGGCCGCAGGGGCAAGGGCACAAGGATACCCCAGATCGAGGCGCGCGTCCTTACTAGGCGCGCTGACTGTAGTCATCATCGTCCTCATCATTATCGGCATTACAATCATCGTGATTAATATCACCGTCAGCAGCAAGGTACGCATGTGCACCGGCGTCATGTTCAGCATCATCGGCAGCATCATCGTCGCCGTCATATGTCTCCGCATTCTTCTCACTCTCATCATTCACCTACTCTTTCTGGTCACCATCATCATCATCATCATCATCATCATCATCATCATCATCATCACTCGTCCTCCTCCGTCTCATCCCCCCTCCTCGTTCATAATATATAGTCCTCCTCCTCCTCCTCCTCATCGTCCTCCTCATCATCACCATCACCATCACCATCACCATCACCGTCGTCGTCATCAGCATCTGCATCCGCATCCGCATCCTCACCACCAGCCTAAGAATCATGCACATCATCGTCGTCATCATCATTAGCATCATCAGCATCAACATCATCATCCTCAGCAGCATCATCTTCACCATCATCAGCATCAGCAGCATCATCAATATCGCCATCATCATCAGCAGCATCAGCCTTATCGCCATCATCATCACCATCACCAACACCACCATCATCACCACCACGGCCATCATCATCATCAACATCGTCATCATCATTAATATCGTCATCAGCATCATCGTCGTCAGAAGCATCATCATCATCATCAGCAGCATGCTCATCAACATCAGGATCACCAGCAGCAGCAGCATCATCATCACTATCATCATCATCGTCATCATAATCATCACCAGCATCATCATCACCAGCATCAACATCAGCATCAGTATCATCATCAGCAGCAGCAGCGTCATCATCAAAATCCCCCTCCTGTGCTTCCTCCTCCTCCAGTGGTTCATAATCCTCTTCCTCCTCCACTTCTTCCTCTTCGTCTCCCTCCTCCTCCACCGCCTCCTTCGCCTCCTCATCCTCCTCCTCAACCTCCTCCTCCTCCTCGTCGTCCTCCTCCTCCTCCTCCCTCGTGTCCTCTTCCATCTCCTCCCTCGTCCCACCTCCTCCAACTACCCCTCATCTTCCCTCGTCCTCCCTCCGCCTCCTCCTCCTCCTCCTCCTCTCCTCATCCTCCTATTCCCCCTCCTCCTCCTCCTCCTCCTCCTCCTTCTCCTCTTTCCTTCTCCTCCTCCCTCCACCATATCCCCCCGTCCTCCCTCCTCCCTCCTCCACCCTCGCTCCTCCCTCCTCCCTCCTCCTCCTCGTGCTCCAACCTCCCTCCATCCTCCCCTGCCGCCGACGACGACGACGACGACGACGACGACGACGACGACGGCGACGGCGACGGAGGCGGCGATCACCACGGCGCTGAGGGCGGAAGGCGGCGGCCGCCTCCGCTCGAGGAGCCCCGCACCGCCGCCGGCGCCGGCCACCGCCGAGGCCACCGCGTGCTGCGGCGCGCGGCCGCGCCCGCAGGGGGCCTGGCGGTTTGGGAGGCGTTCTGTTTATCCTGCGTAGCAGTGTTCTGCAGCTCGGGTGCGTTGTTCATGTTCAAGGCGTTCCTTTGCAAGCTCATCGTCTTCGGCACCGCCTGATTCCGGGGCTTTGCCCCCTCCTGGCCTTGACGTGAGGCCCCTCCTTCTGCCCCTCCTCTTTGTTAATTCATGCTGTGCGCGGCCCGCTTAGCTTCGACCGGAAGAGGTGCGCTCTCGACCCGCGAATCCAAACAAGTTTTATGATCTTGCGCAGCAGTGTTCTGCAGCTCGGACCCCCTGGCAGCCGAACATGAGATCAAAGAAATTGCCATCTGAGGAGCCTGGGCCTGCTCCCCGGAGGTTTCGTAGACAACAGGCCTGGGCCAAGTTCTGCCGCTCATGCTGAAGGGCGCGAGTGCTCAAGAAACTGGACCAGTTTTCCGGCAAGTTGGCTCAAGAAAGCTGGCCCAGCTTTTCGGAGGGAGGTTCACTGATCAGATTCATGTCGGGCGTGTCCCCCTACAGGGGGATTTTCGACGAAAAATAAAACATATTCCAAACATACTCCAAATTGGTAGTAAAAAAACAAAATTGTCCCCATACTATTTTTGACTATTTTTGAATATTCCCCCTGTAGGGGAACAGGCCCGCCTCAACATCAGATGCTCGACTGTACTTTCCTCGTGCTCCGTTCGCTCGCTCGTCGCCCCCCCGGGCCTCCCCTGCCCCTGCAGCCTCACGATGGCCACGGTGCCCATCCAGGAGAACACCAGGGTGGCCCCCAAGAACGACCCCCCCCCCCTCGCCCCGCCACGCCCGGGCCTCACCCCCCCTCGTGCAGGAGCCAGGGCAGGCGTGCCGCTCGCTCTGGGCTTCGACATCTGGCCGAAGGACGGGAGAGGTCGGGGGGTCCGGGTCCCGTCCGGCGCTCGGCCGATGGGCTTCCATCCGTCGCGCAGGCAGCCTGGGGGTGGGGGGGGTCCTGGCCAGTCGCCGAACGCAGACGCCCAGAGCAGGCAAGATCTGGTCTAGGGGGGGAGGGAGGAGGAAGGAGGATGAGGAGGAGGAGGAGGAGGAGGAGGAGGAAAGAGGAGGAGGAGGAAAGAGGAGGAGGAGGAAAGAGGAGGAGGGAGAGGAGGAGGGAGGGAGGGGGGAGGGAGGGAGTCAGGGAGGGAGGAGGGAGGGAGGGAGGGAGGGAGGGAGGGAGGAGGAGAGGAGAGGGGAGGAGGAGGAGGAGAGGAGGAGGAGGAGGAGGAGGAGGAGGATGGGGGGGCCGGGCCCCGCGCCGATCGGCGAAATGATGTGTGAAAAACAGCCACATCACGGTCGGGAGCTGCTGCTCGGCGCGTCGAAGCGGCGGCACGGGCGACACGCCATGCCCTGCGAGCGGCGGGTGTGTCGCTGCGCTCCGCGGGGCGGGGGGCCAGCAGGAGGAGGAGGAGGAGGAAGAGGAGGAGGAAGAGGAAGAGGAGGAGGAGGAGGGGGAGGAGGGGGAGCAGGAGGAGGAGGAGGAGGAGGAGGAGGAGGAGGGGGAGGAGGAGGATGGCTGGGAAAGGCTCGGCAACTTGACGCTCGGGGACCAGGACGTGGATAGCGCGTCGCGCCGAAGCGTGGTGGACCAAAACCGGCGGCGCGGCGCGCCGACCACGAATTCCTGACCGTCGTATTCGCCGTTCGATACGGGGGGCGTCGTGGTCATCGTCGTCGTCGTCATCCTCGTCGTCGTCATCGTCGTCGCCCACCACGACCCCGATCACCATCAGCAGCAACATCATCGCCCAAACAGTCATCATCGCCGCCGCCATCAGCACAGCACAATCATCATCATCATCATCATCATCATCATCATCATCATCATCATCATCATCATCATCATCATCATCATCATCATCATCATCATCATCATCAGCATCATCATCATCATCATCATCATCAGCATCATCATCCTCATCATCAGCATCAGCATCAGCATCAGCATCAGCATCAGCATCAGCAGCAGTATCAGCATCAGCAGCATCATCCTCCTCATCATTATCATCATCAGCAGCATCATCAGCACCATCATCATCAGCATCATCAACAGCAGCATCAGCAGCATCATCCTCATCATCACCATCAGCAACACCACCATCATCATCAGCAGCAGCATCAGCAGCATCATAATCATCACAAACATCATCATCATCATCATCATCATCATCAGCATCATCATCATCATCATCATCATCATCATCATCATCATCATCATTACCACCACCATCATCATCACCACCACCACCATCATCATCATCACCATCATCAGCATCATCATCATCATCATCAGTGGCACCACTATCATTAGCATCATCATCAGCAACATCATTATCGTCATCGTCGTCGTCATCAGTACCATCATCACCGTCACCATCATCATCACCATCATGTCCATGATAACCATCATGTTCAAATTCATCATCCGCAGAATCATCGCCGCCATCATCACCAGTATCACCATCAGCGGCAGCAGCTGCAACACCATCATCATCAGAATCATGATACTTGGCATCATCACCATCATCAGCATCATTAACAGCAGTATCACAATCATCACCACCATCATCATCATCATCATCATCATCATCATCAGCATCACCGCCATAATCAGCATCATAAGCATCGTCAGCATCATCACAATCTTCATCATCATCACCACCATCATCGGCAACAACATCATCCTCAGCATCAGCATCGTCGTCATGATCATCAGCATCCTCATGTCCAACATCATCACCACCATGATCGTGCGTAGCGTCTTCGCAATCTTCATTCTCGTCGTAACCATTACCACCACTATCATCACAATCACTAGCATCAGTGTCATCGTGATCCTCCCTCTCTTGCCTCTCCCCTCCCCTCCCCTGTGTCCATCAGCGTTCTTCCCTTCCTCTCCTCCACAGCATGATCCATTTCACTGAGAGAGGGGGAAGAGGATGGTGTGGAGGAGAGAAGGGAGGAACGCTCCCCCCTCCTCCTCGAGAAAAAAGGATTGTGGAGCGGGCGAGGCTTCCAAACCCAGTGCGCCCATGCGCGTGTACCTCCTCTTCTCCTTCTTCTTTTCGTTATTATTCTCACCACTATTAATATTATTATGGCTTTTTATCCTCTTCCTTCTCCTCCACCTCCTCCTCCTCTTCCTTCTCCTCCTCCTCCTCCTCCTCTTCCTCCCCCCCCCTCGTCCTCCTCATCCTTCTCATCCTCCTCCCCCTCCTCCGCCCCCTCCTCCTCCTTCTCCCCGTCCTCCTTCCTTTCCTGCGTCTCTGATGTGGCCCCCCCACAACAACAACAAAAAGAGGGCCGGTGTGGCGTTGGTGGCGTTTTTGCGAAAGGGGAGGCGGGAGCAACTGCCAGGGAGGCAACGCCTATGGAGTGATCCAGGGAGGGGTTCCGAAGCGATTTTGCCACTGGACACAGCAGGAGGGTTTCGTCGGGCCCAAAATCACCAGCCATGGCGGCGGCGGCGTGGAAGGGAGCCGGAGCTCCGCTACCAACTATAGAATGTGGGATGTGCAGACGTTTTAAACTTTACAATATCGCGTGAGAGACCAACTGATGTTCCAACACGAGAATAGAACGGGCAAGAAAAAGGTGGCCGCTTCCCGTATCCCGAGTAAAACGGCGGCGGAAAAGGGAGACCACCAACACGGATAATCATGTGCTAGATACCGTTCGAGGCACGGTGCCTTAAGGCCGGCACCGCCGTGCCTGAGGAGCCCCCAACAGCGACGGCACCGCCGTGGCTTTTGGGGGGGAGGCCCACATAGGGGGACGGGACTGCGGGAGGGCACGAGCAGCACCCAGGCGAGGGACAGAGAGGAAGAGGAGCAGAAGCGGGAGGAGCAGAAAGGAGGAGGCGGAGGAGGGGTGAAAGGCGGAGGAGTGAGCAAGAGGAGGAGGGGAAGGAGGAAGGAGGAAGGAGAGGAGGAAGGAGGAAGAGGAAGGAGGAGGCAGGCGGTGAAGCGTTTCGTGCCGTCCTCGGGCAGCCCTGCTGGCGTCAGGGGTTTTCCGAGCGTTTCGGCGACACCGGCGTTCCGAAGTCACTCGGGCGTCTGTCGGTGGCCCTGGCGAGGGCGACCGCAGCAGCGGCGTGGCCGGCGCTGATGCAGCACATGCGCTCCAGCTGGACGGCCTGCTCGTACGCGTCCTTCTGGGAGGAGCTGGACAAAGGAGCCAAGGGGTGCTGGAAAGGGGGCGCGGGAAAATACGAGGGAGGAGGAGGAGGCGGAGGAGGAGGAGGCGGAGGCAAAGAGGGAGGAGGCGGAGGAGGAGGAGAAGGGAGAGGATGAAACGGAAGGGGAGGAGGCGGCGGAAAAGGAGGAGAAGAGGAGGGAAAGGCTTAGCAAAATGGGGCGCGGGAGCGAGGGAACAGGTAAGAGAAGGGTCAGGGAAAGGGGGAGGAAAAGGGACGGGAAGGAGCAAGTAATCTAGGTCCGTCTGGGGATTTCCGCAATCTCCGACCAGTCTGGGTAATCCGCCGACCCCCGCTCGCTGCGGGTGCGAAGACGTGTGAAATTATTGGTTGTCCCTTTCCCCCTTTTCTCCAGCAATCACGCTTGCCACTAGTCACGCTCTGACGTCGCAGTGGTGTCGGCGGCGTACCAAGCCGCGCCGTGGATAAACATTGCGATAGACCGAGCTGTCCACAACTCACTTAGGCGGCGAGCCAGGGGGGGAAGTGAGAAGGGGCGTGCCTTCTCAGAAGGCTCGGAAGTCCCCCGGCCTTCTGAGAAGTTTTCTAAGCCTTCCCCGAAGACAGAAAAAACTTCTCAGAAGGCCAGAGGCCTTCTGAGAAGTCCCGCCGCCTTCTGAGAAGGCCTTCTCCTTCTCGTTTCCCCCCCTCGCTCACCGCCGATCACTGGGGCCAGCTCCGCTACCAAATAAAAAATCGGATGAGGACCATGTACTAAAAGGTTTGGGATATGGCGTCCTTCCTCGGATTAGGCAGCGCGAGAGCCCAAAAGTGGCGACAGTTACAGGAATTGGATGACCCGCTCGGATTAGTAATATGATCCGCGGGCCCCATAGGGAGGGGGCTCCCGCTTGAGACTTCCTCGGGTTAGTGACATGATCCGCGGGCCCCATAGGGAGGGGGCTCCCGCTTGAGACTTCCTCGCAATTCACTCACAGACGAGGCCCAAGGCGAGTGAGTGAGTGAGTGACTGACTGACTCACTGACTGACTGGTTATGATGATGATCATCACACTCTCTCACGCGCACACTCATCATCATCATCATCATCATCATCATCATCATCATCATCATCATCATCATCATCATCATCATCATCATCATCATCATCATCATCATCATCATCATCATATGTGAGTTCATGAGCGTGTGAGTGAGTGAGTGCTGATGAGTCGGTGAGTGAGTGAGTGAGTGAGTGAGTGAGTGAGTGAGTGAGTGAGTGAGTGAGTGAGTGAGTGAGCTAGTGAGTGAGTGAGTGAGCGCACGAAGACAGAAGAGGAGAGGGGGTGAGGTGAGGAGGTTCCTGCGCGGGGTGTCCAGAGAAAACAAGAACCCCACTTTGGATGTGGGGAACAAGACCCCCACTTTGGATGTGGGGAAAAAGCCCAAGACGGTCCAGGGGACCCAACCAGAGCGCCGAGGCACTCCAAAAGAGAGTCGAGACGGCCTAAGGTACCCCACAACAGTGCAAGATGGCTTTGAGACTGCCCACAGAGCCCCCAAGATAGCCCAAAAGCGCTTCCAGAGAATGAGAAAACTAAAATGCTTAGCATACTCGTCTTTTTCGCCTCGACATTGTCCAAGACAGCAAAGGGGCCCCCAAGATCGTCCCAAGACAGCCCCTGAGGCTCCCAAGAAGGCCCCACAACGGCCCAAGAGGGCCCCGAAACGGCCACAGGGGCCCCCAAGACGGCCCAAGAGAGGCCCAAGAGGGTCCCAAGAGGGACCCAAGAGGGGGAATTCGAACTGACATTTCTAGCCTGTCTCACCAAGATCGCCCCAGGAGCCCCCCAGAAGCCCCTAAGAACCCCACAAGAGGCCCCAAAGAACTCCCGAAAGGTCCCCCAAAGCCCTCCTGATGCCTCCAAGAGCTTTCCAAGACTGGCCTGAGTGGAATTCCAAGAGACCCGCATTTGCGTCCAATATGTTTCTTGTTTGTTCTCTCCCTCTCTCTCTAATTGTTCTCTCTCTCTCTTTCTCCCTATCTCTTTCTAATTCCCTCGTTCTCTTTCTCTCTCCCTCTCTCTCTCTCTCAATTTCTCTCCTCTCCCTCTCTATAGTTTGTCTGCCTCTCTCTCTCTCTCTCCGTGTTCCTCCTCCTCCTTCTCACCCTCGAACCCGCCCCTCTGTGGAGGAGGGCTCTCCATGGAATGAAGAGCGGAGCCTTTTGCATCGTTGCCTGAATCCGCCGACGTGCGCTTCCGGGGACTGCAGAGTCGCGCGAGATGATTGGCTGCCCCTGCCCCAAACATGTATGAGCCCAACATGGGTACACGTGTGGGTACGACCTTGAGGACCATGACTCGCACCAACACTTTCCATGGGCTCCTCTCTTCGTCTGGTGCTTGGCGGAATGGCGTACAGACGGCCCGTGTCATAAGGATGCGCGAAAAGTATGCAAGGGCCTTGGACGCCCATGTCGAAGCTTCTCGAGCGGGGCGCGGCCAACGAAAGTGGCTAAGGATGGACCGAGGAGGCGAGGATGCGAGGGTACCCTTGGGAAGGTTGCCCATCCTTACTATGCGGTTGACTGTAAGCCTCTTGAATGATCATACCCGTTCTGGCTTGTTTGGGGGTTCCTGTCCACTGGTCCTCAATGGCGAACTTCACCACGGCGTTGATTGGCAGGCAGTCGTGCCTTGAGCGCTCTTCTTCCATATGTAAGTTAAGGCCACTCACCATATTGTCGATAGCTTGTTCCAGATGTTCGGGTGACTCGTCCGTCGTATCAAGGATTTTGAGGACGGCTCGAAGAGTCACATCCAGGATGTGTGCCAAATGATCGAACCTGTCGTTTCCTGAGGGGCCGTTGCTCCCGTACGAGTCCAAAACTTCTACGAACTCCGCCTCACGGTTCCATGCGTTGGCCATGCGTTGTACCAGGACGAGAACATCGAGATCGTTGAGGAGCGCGTCGAAACGATCAAGGAAGCCTGTGAATAGCTTGACATCGAATGGCTTCCCAGGGCCGCGTACAATGACTGTCTTCGCTTCGACCTCACCAGTCATGCCTCGTAACCGCGTGAGCGTTGTCCTGAAGCCAGCCACCTTTACGCTGAGGGCGTCAAACTTGTCCTTGGAATATGTAGGAAGGGTCGCTCGCCTACACGTTTTGAAGGTGTCAGCGAGGGAGTACATATTCTCCCCAATGACAGACGAAATTTCCTTGATAATGATCTGCCGCGGTGAGGTCTCAAAGAACCGCTCCCCCCAGGCGTCAACAACGATCTGTACAAACATGGCAGCGGTAACGGTGCCAATCTTCTTGTAACCTGCTGCAAAAGTGTCGGTGTTCCATGTGGTAGAATCACCCGCGAAAGCGTAACAGCCGAAACCTGCAACGATGCAGCCCATGTAGTTCCACTCTGTAGAGGTGTAGTACATCAGGATAAAATAAAACTCAAACAAACAAAACATGATCAGGCGCAAGGTAGTCTCGATGGGTCCTGACCAAGCAATGACGCTGACAGCCGCGAGCATCAGGATGGGCACTGAATTCCCGAGAGACAGGCCAAGCAGACGTATCAGGTTCTTGTGAAAGGCCGACCCGCTAAAATCCGAAAGGAGCACGGCCAAGGTACCAGCCATACCTGCATCGAACATGGTGAACACGTTGCCTTGCAAGTAGTTCCCCATGGCGAAAGTAATGGTCAAGGACAGCAAATTGCGGATCAGAAACGAGCGCTCGGTGCCGGGTTGGAATCGAGGCCTCAATACGGAGCACACATTCAGCTTGCATTTCTCCATTGCCGCCACGTTTTTGCCAGACTGCTTGTGGATCATATCATCCCCAAGCTTGTAGGCTTCCTGTCCCAAGGCCATCAACGCGAAGACAAACATAGCGAAATTATTGTTCAAGTCTTGCACGCGTCTGTTATTGTCGCGCACTTCGCCTCTTGTGGAGGCAAACTTCTCCGACAAGTCATCGACACATCCCCGCACATTATCCCTCGCCTTAGTATCGATGAAGTCCTTTGTGTTGATGGCGTCGAATAATTCTGCAATCCGCCCCCGCCCCGCTTGCTGGGGGGGAGGACTAGGCGTCCTCCCTCCTCCTCCTCCTCCTCCACCTCCTCCTTCTCATCATCCTCGTCCTCCTCCTCCTCCACCTCTTCATCCTCCTCCTCCCTTTCTCCCCTACCCTCCCCCCTGCCTCTCTCTCCGCCCCTTCCTCCGGCCCTACAGCTCGGATAGGCCGTGTGTAGAAGTGCGCATCCACCGTCAGGGCCCCCTTCACGAAAGGCCATTTACGTAGCCTATTAGATAGTCCTCCGCCACCCCCTTCCCGATGCTCCACAGAGCGAAGCCCCCCCCCCCCTCCAAAAAAAATACGCATCCAGCTCGACCCACGTCGTCAAGGGGCGCTCTTGCAAACAGCCCGAGATGTTCCGAGGCGAGTGCCCCAGCCTGCCCCACGATGAACCCACGGTGGCCTGGGAGCCTCCCAAGGAAGCTCCCAAGAGACCCCCAGCAACAAGAAACAGTGCTTGGAAACCAACAGAAACAAACAAACAACAAAACTGGTCTTCAATGGTTTGGATATCATTGCCCGCACTCGGCTGCAGGGGGGCCCAAGAGGGCTGCCATCGAGCGCACCCGCACCAGGGGCCCAAACGGAGCACAACAGGGCCACGGCTGGCCCCAAAGAGGGCCCCGAGGAAGCCCCTGAAAGGCCCGACAGGCCTCCAGGAGTCTCTTCCCCAAACGTCACAACTGGGGCCCCCAAAGTGGCCCGAAACGGCCCGAAAAGGCCCAAGGAAGATCAAAGGAAGGAGACGCACCTGGACCCGAGCGAGGCCCCAAGTGGGGCAGCAAGAGGATCCCCGTGGTGCCCGCGCGAGCCCGACAAGTGAGCCCAGAATGGCACCCCGAGTGCTCGAGCGGACGAGCACCGAGGCCGTAGCCTGACCAGGCGCTCGCATTGCCCAAGAAACGTCCTGATCAGCGAAGAGTAGGAAGAGGAGGAGGAGGAGGAGGAGGAGGAGGAGGAGGAGGAGGAGGAGGAGGAGGAGGAGGAGGAGAGGAGGACCTCGCGCGAACACCTGCGCACCTCCGCGCGCGCACCTGCGCACGGACTTGCACCCAGGAGGAGGAGGAGGCGGAGGAGGAGGAGGAGAGGGAGCAGCAGGAGGGGGAGGAGGAGGAGGAGAGGAGGAGGAGGAGGAGGAGGAGGGAGGAGGAGGAGGAGGTGGAGGAACCCCTCTCTCGAGCCCCGACACCTCCACCGCTGGGGCCAGGAGTGCCGAGCCACACCCCGAGCGGATGGCGGGCCACCGGGGGAAAAGCGAGCTCCCGCAAGCCTCCGAGAGGCGGCGGCGGCCAAGGAGATACGCATACGCATTCAAACTTCGCCGACAACGCAAGCCCGGAGGAGGAGGAGGAGGAGGAGGAGGAGGAGGAGGAGGAGGAGGAGGAGGAGGAGAAGAGGAAGAGGAGGAGAGGGAGGAGGAGGAGGAGGAGGAGGAGGAGAGGAGGAGGAGGAGGAGAAGGAGGAGGAGGGGGAGGAGGAGGAGGGAGGAGGAGGAGGAGGAGGGAGGAGGAGGAGGAGGAGGAGGAGGAGGAGGAGGAGGAGGAGGAGGAGGAGGAGGAGGAGGAGAGAGGAGGAGGAGGAGGAGGAGGAGGGGGGGAGGAGGGGGAGGAGGAGGAGCAGGAGGAGGAGGAGGAGGAGGACGAGGAGGAGGAGGAGGAGGAGGAGGAAGAGCACCTTGCCATCCTCCTTTTCGGATCCCTTCGAGCTCTCTGTGTTTTTTTTTGGGGGGGGGGCTCGCGTCACTCTCCGAAAGGCGCGGCGCCGCGATTGCCAGACTCCCGCGGGCCCTGTCGCAGGGCTGCTGGGGCTCGGCGCGCGACTGCTCCCGCCCAAGACGGCTCAAGAAGCCCCGAGCCGCCCCCAGAGGGAGGGCCCACAAGAGAGCACCCGAGAGGGCCCCGAGCTCTCGAGGTCCTGGGCCGCCCTGGCCGTGGAAGTCCGCCGGCGCCCCCCGCTCACGGCGGGGCTCCCGACGCCTCGGGGGCGGCCCGCGCAGAGGCCCCCCGAGGAGAGCGCCCGCCGAGGCGGCCCGAGGCGGCTGCCTGGCAGGGCCTCGGCCCGCGGCCGGCCGGGCGGCCACCCGGGGCGGCCACCCGGGCGGCCACCCGGGCGGCCACCCGGGACTTCGACCTCGGAGCCCAGCCGTGGCCAGGGCACTTCTGTTCGGATTGCCGGGAAGGCGGCTGACGAGTCCGATGGTCGCCGCGCTGGGCGGCAATGCTTTGAAGGCTGGTGCCGAGGCTAGGGGGCCACATGCGAACCCTACCCCTACCCCCACGATTTCTGAGGGGGAGGGTGGGGTTCACTTCGTTCGGGAGCTCCCCCGAGCGAAGTGAACCCCACCCTCCCCCCCAGAAATCGTGGGGGGTAGGGGTAGGGTTCGCATGTGGCCCCCTAGCAGACCCGGGCGGCCGGCACGCCCTGGCGGCTCTCCCCCGCCCCAGAGGGTCCCAAGAGTGGGAGGCCGATGGCCCCTCTGGAAGAGCAAAGAGTGGCATAAACATTAAAAAAGCCGTGCAGTGTGCAGCTGCCGTGCTCCGAGCCGGAGCCGCTCCGCCTTCCGAGGGTAGGGGAACAAAAAGTGGCATAAGCATAAAACTCGGAGGTCCGCGCGGATTTCTCGGACTGGCGCTGGGTTGGGCGTTGCTTAATGGGGGGGTCACAAATGGGGGGGTCAGAAAAGGTCCCCTTTCGTGCCCCTTTCGGGCCCCTCTGGAGCCCCAGGGGGCTCGTTTAGGTACCGTTTGGGTACCTTTTCGGACCACCCTCGCCACCCCCCCATTTATGACCCCCCCATTACGCAACGCGGGCCACCCGACGGCGCCTCCGGAGCCGCCCCTGGCGCGCTCCGCGCGCCAGGGAAGGGGGGTCCAGCGCCGATCCGAGAAATCCGCGCGGACTTCCGAGGTTTTATGTTTATGTCACTTTTTGTTCCCCTACCCTCGGAAGGCGGAGCGGCTCCGGCTCGGAGCACGGCAGCTGCACACTGCAGCACCAACCCTCCCCGGGTCAGGCCCGGGCCCCCGCAGCTGAGCTGTCCCTCAGAGACGCCTGGAAGTGGGCAGCAACACCAACGCAGGGGTTCGCCTCCACAGGGGGAAGATGATCCTAGCTTTCGGTGTTGGTGGTAATAGTTCGGCCACCTTGGAAGCTCGAAGATTACCACCCTCACCGAGATCGGGATCCTCTTCCCTCGGTGGAGGCACACCGCCGAAATTGGTGTTGGTGTCAACCTGCGAAGATTGTCCCAATAGGGCATCCGCGACGGCCTCGATCGCCTTTCGGCGGCGAGCGAGAAGGGGGGGGGGAACGAGGAGGAGAAGGCCTTCTCAGAAGTCCCGGCAGTCCCCCGACCTTCTGAGACGTGTTGTGTTCTACGTGAGCCTTCCCCGAAGACACAAAAAACAGCTTCTCAGAAGGCGCGAGGGCTTCTGAGAAGTTCCGCCGCCTTCCGAGAAGGCCTTCTCCTTCTCACTTCCCCCTCGCTCGCCGCCGATTCTTCCTCTGCCAAGATGACCCCCAGAGGGCCCAATATGGCGCTAAGCCGGCCATAGCTCCCCAACTGGCCTCAAGGCGGCCCAGGATGCCCCCGATGGGGCCCACAAGGACTCCAAGAGGACTTCCAGGAGGGCCCGAACAGGCTAAAAACAGCGACTCGCTTTGGATGTTGAAAGATGCTGGTGTTCCCGAGTCCGACAGCTCGAGACGGCCCCACAAGCTTCCTGGACAGCTGCAGGACATCCCCGGAAGCTCCGGAGAGGGCCCCGAGACAGGCCAAGACGGCCGCGGGTCACTCCGCACCGCGGGAACCCACAGGAGCCTGCGAACGTGGCAACAGTCAGACCGTCGGCAGCCTCCCCCCCCGGGGAGCCTCGAGGTCTCCTGTGGGCTCGCGCGTCCCCTCCGCCCGCGGGCCGCAGGGCCTCGTCTGGGTCGGGGTGTCCCTCTGCTCCGCTGGACCGCCCCTGGCCATCGCTCGGACGTCCAGTGCACGTTTCGGTTTCGCGCGTGTGCTCGTTCGCAAGAGGACCCAAGATGATCCTCGATGGTCCTCGGAGCGATGCCAGGGCCCAGAGGCCTGCGAGAGTGGTGGCGACAATGGCGCAGTTGGCAGCCTCCCCCCCCCCGCCGGGAGCGGCCGTGAGATCTGTGGGGCGAGTGCGCCGCCGCTTCCTCTTCCTCCTCCTCCCCCCCTCCTCCTCCTCCTCCTCCTCCTCCCTCCTCCTCCTCCTCCTCCTCCTCCTCCTCCTCCTCCTCCCTCCTCCTCCTCCTCCTCTCTCCTCCTCCTCCTCCGCCTCCGCCTCCTTCTCCTTCTTCTCTTCCTCCTCCTCCTCCTCCTCCTCCTCCTCCTCCTCCTCCTCTCCTCCCCTCCTCCTCCTCCTCCTCCTCCTCCTCCTCCTCCTCCTCCTCCTCCTCCTCCGCCTCCCTCCTCCGCCTCCCCTTTTCCTCCTCCTCCTCCTCCTCCTCTCCTCCTCCTCTCATCATCATCATCATCATCATCATTCATCATCATCATCATCATCATCATCATCATCATCATCATCATCATCATCATCATCATCATCATCATCGCAGCATCAGCAGCATCATCATCATCATCATCATCATCATCATCTCATCATCATAATCATAATCATAATCATCATCATATTCCCCCTTTTCCTCCTCTCCTCCTCCTCCTCTTCCGCCTCCTCCTCCTCCTCCTCCTCCTCCTCCTCCTCCTCCTCCTCCTCCTCCTCCTCCTCCTCCTCTACCGTGTGGGTGCGAGTGCGCCGCCGCTCTGTGGGGCCTCCCGGGGGAGCCCACGAAGTAGGCGACGACGGTTTGTTCGCGGGCTGCGGCCCCCCCCCCCCAGGGGAGCCGCGAGGGCAAGCCTGGGTGCGCGGGCAACTCCCAGGGATAGGCCTCAACAGCATGTTTCGTGCTCGTGTTGTTGTCGTCTTCGTTTTCGTTTTGTCGTCGTTGTCATGTTCGTTGTGTGTTCGTTCCCGTGCTGTTTTCGTTGTCCCTCAACCTGTCTTCCGTCCGCCTCTGCCGCAGAACGAAGCCGAAGCGAAAACGGCACACGGAATCGCCACAAAACACCGTTCAGGTCGAAACCCGGCAACTCCACTCTGCTGGGCCTCCCAGAAGCCCGCGACAGCGGCGACGATTCCGCAGTTGGCAGCCCCCCAAGGAGCCGCGAGGTCTCGTCTGCTCCGCGTGGCCCACCGCCCCCGCTGGGCCTCCCATCAGATATCCACAGTTCCCCCATCTGTGCAATTCGCAGGCAACCAGGGAACAACGGGGTCTCGTCCGAGTCCGCTTAAGAGCTCCACGCCGCTGGGTCTCCCAGGGGCCCACGCGAAGTGGCGACGGCTGCGCAGTGAGCAGCCCCCCAGTGAGCCGCGAGGTCTCGTCTCGGTCCGCGTGCAACTCCATTCGGTTGGACCCTCAGGAGCCTGCGATGACGATGACGATGGCGTCGTCATCGTCAACGTCGTCGCCATCACCATCATCATCATCATCATCATCATCATCATCATCATCATCATCATCATCAGCATCAGCAGCAGCATCATCATCATCATCATCCTCATCATCATCATCATCACCACCATCATCATCATCAGCAGCAGCATCATCATCACCATCATCAGCAGCATCACCATCCTCATCATCAGCATCATCATCATGATCATCATAATCATCATCATCATCATCAGCATCATCATCAGTATCATCATCATCAGCATCATCATAATTGTCACCATCATCATCAGCATCATCGTCATTATCAGCAGCAACATCATCAGCAGCATCATCAGCATAAGCATCATCATCAGCAGCAGCATCATCAGCACCCTCATCATCAGCATCATCATCAGCATCATCATCAGCATCATCAACATCATGATTATCGTCATCAGGAACGTCATCATCACCAGTATCAGCATCGGCATCATCACCACCACCGTCCTCGTCATCACCACCATCATCACCATAACCAGCATCATCATCATCAGCATCATCATCAGCATCGCCATCATCAGCATCATCAACAACAACATCATCAGCATCATCAGCATCATCATCACCATATTCACCATCAGCAACATCGACATCGTCAGCATCAGCATCAGCATCAGCATCAGCTTCAGCATCATCATCACCAGCATCATCATCATCAGCATCATCATCGTCGTCGTCATCGTCATCGGCATACTCAGCATCATCATCATCATCATCATCATCATCATCAGCATCATCATCATCAGCATCATCAGCATCATCATCATCGTCATCGCCATCGTCATTGTCATCGTGGCGACAGTTACGCAATTAGCAAGCCACGAGGTCTCGTCTGGGTCCGCGCGTCCCTTGGCCCCGCTGGACCTCCCAAAGGAGGCCATATAAGAGTAGCGACAGCTGCGCAGTGGGCAGCCCCCCCGAGAGGAGCAGCAGTGTCACGCCTGGGCCCACTCAATTCCGCTCCGCTGGACCTCCTCTACGAGCCCACGAGAAGTGGCAACCGTGGCGCAAGTTTCAAGCCGCGAGATCTCGTCTCGATAATGATGAGATGATGAATATGATGATGATGCTGCTGATGATGATGGTGATGGTGATGGTGATGATGATGGTGGTGATGATGATGATGGTGGTGATGATGATGATGGTGGTGGTGATGATGATGATGATGATGATGATGGTGATGATGATGATGATAATGATGATGATGATGCTGATGATGCTGCTGATGATAATGATGCTGATGCTGATGCTGATGATGATGACGACGATGACGATGACGATGACGACGACGATGACGATGATAAGATGACGTCATCGTCATCGTCTTCGTCATCATCGTCATCGTTGTTGTCATCATCATCGGTCCGCGTATACCTCAGCTACTCTGGACTGCTCGGGAGCCCACGACAAGTGGCGACGCCCGAAAAGACAGGACGATGAGGAGGGAGGAGCCTTGGAGCAGGCAGGGCTTTTTCCAAGTCGAAGACTCAGCCAGAGGGAGCTTGGGGACAAATGGGACCCGCCTTCCTCCAAGACACACCGCGCATTCCGCCGCCCGCTGCGCTGAGTGCCCCCTTCTGTGGGACCCCAAGGCGGCTCCACAATGAAGTCCAAGACGATATCGAATTCCGGATCTGTCCCCAATCGGATGCTGAATTGGAGACATGATTGGCATGGTGAGGGCTCGTATTTGACTGACTTCGGCGTCTCTTCGGCCTCTTCAGCCCGTCTCGGGGCTATCTTCGGCTCTTCCCGCAATCGTTGGACAAAGCGGGCGGCGAACGCGAAGCGTCTTGAATAGCGTCTGCCAACTTCTGCGTCTCACGCTCCACCCCACTCCGGAACTCCCTGATGCTTGCTATATCTTCATCTTGGTCCGGGTCATCATAGAGAGCCGCAGTCTCGAAGACCACACTTTTCTTCAGTATGTGCAGCGCGTCGTCAAGCCCGCCAACCTGTTCGTCAAAGAACTGCACGTAGAGTCCGCAACTCCAGCGCGCCTGTCGGAACCACGAGCGCCTCCAGAACAAGAACAGCCAGCCCTCCCACCAAGAATCGTAGTAGTCTTTCACCATTGTTGCGAACTGCGTGCTGATTGATCCGATGGCTGATTCGATCTTGAAACCCTTGGCTGTATAAGTGCTCCCCCTACGCATGGGTTGTTCAGTCATGAGCTCGATGCTGTCATTCAGAACTTGCTTGAGTGTCTCTTGTAACTTCATTGGGTGCTCCTCCAATTTATTCGCGACGACGCTGCTGCATGTCAGGCAGCAGGGCTTATCAGGGTCATACGATGGCACGAGCACGATGATGAGCGAAAGACCAGCGCCCAACATTGTGGTTAAGGTTACGGCGTGCGAGGCATGGAATCCCTGAAACGAAAGAAAAGCCATCATATAGACCATGTGCCAGCTCAGGGCCCACTTTTTGACCGCTTGTGGGGCTGGGCAAACGAGGACACAACACAGGAAGGCCACAAAATCGAACCACACGACGTAGATCCCAACCGAAAAGGAGGGGTCTTCATATTCCATACAAAATGCACGGGTGCCCGTGAAGCCAGTACGAGTCGCAAACGCGGCACATCCACCATCAGTCCCGTGCGCAAGGCACTTGCAAGCACCACCCTTCGGATAGAAGGAGCCCATGACAAATTGGTTTGCGCCCGCCGCGAGGGTGCCAGCCAGACCCTGCACGACGTTCCTAGTCGTTTCGCCAGCACTGAAATCCGCTCTCGCACCTTCATGGCACGATGTCGAGCGCCCTCATTTTGACAAGAGAATGTTTCTATTACTCTTGCGTTCGACACTATCGGGCCGTAAGCTGTTGAGAGCCGTGGGCCCCCAGCTCCAGAGGGTGCGCCGAGCTTGGTCGCAAGTCCTCTTCCTGCTCCTACTCCCTCGTGACTCATCCCCCCAGTATCCCACCTTCTTCCTACAGTCGGACCTAGGCCAGAAGAGCACCCCTCAAGAACATGGGACCCCCCGCCTGCCCAAACTGAAGAACACTCGAGGGTGCCCTCCCCCAGGATGCACAAAAACACCCAACAAGCACAAAGAACATTAAGGCCCCCTCCCCGAACCGACCTCGATCTTATACCTCGGTCCGACTCTGCCGAACTTCACCCGGAATTGGGACCGATGCGAACTGGAGTCGGAAAGATAGGCTGGGGACGTGGCACTTCGTTCTGGGGTCGCCAGTGCCGTAGAGGTTTCGAGCATAGGAGATCGATCGACTACAGAGCTGATGCACGCCAAATTGTTCATCATCTTCCAATCTACGAACACATCCATGGAACGTTTGTGAATGCACGAAAATGCAGCGCACCCATCGGTCAGAAGAAGCAGGTAGAAACACGAAGTAGGAAGGCGTTGAAAATAGATTGGGTTCCGTCCGCCCCCTTGGGAGGACGGAAAAGGTGAAGCCACTCGATCATTGAAGTAGGAAGGCGCTCAAAGCAGGAACATGGGAATCCAAAACCATCTACTCTCAACGACCGATGGGTACTCTTCGTGGACTCCCCGAACCGACCTCGATCTCATGCCTCGGTCCGACCGTAACCCCATCCAGCCGCACCCCCGCGCGCGTCTCGCCGGCAGGGAAGGTCTGGGCGCCTCGCCGAGAGACGGCCCCGCCACGCGCGCGGTGCCGGAGCGCGGCGCGAGCTCTGCAACCACCTCCACGGACGGAGGACGGGCAGCTCTCAAAGTGTGGCCCTCGCCGTATATACAGGGCAGTGTTTAACACATGGTTTTTTTATATAGGATGTTTAATACATGACTACTTTATGAATAAATGTATGCATGAACCCATTGTTATTTTTGATACTACGTCCCTGCAGTTTTAATACATGATCAGCACGCGGAGCATGTATTAAAAACGGCACTGTACAGGCGGGGCTGATTGGAGAGAACACGCGAGAGGACACGAGAGCCTTCCGAAGGCAACATTGCCACAGGAATGTAGGAAGGCATGGGTCGCAAAGCTCAGGACACAAGGGTACCCTTGATTTGGCAGGGTCGCCCTTCTAATCAGTCTCGACTGTAGAGGACCAAAAAACCGCCCCCCATAACGATCCCCCAGAAAATCGAAACCGCTTAGTAAACGCACCCAAGGAAGGAATCGAACACGGCAGGGCTGTTCAGGAAACGCCCAGGGCTGCTTAGTGAACGCAAGTTGTCGGGGTCTGCGTGATTTGTCCTCCCTGGATCAACGCCGCGCACAGTCGCGTCAAAGGTTGCCAGAGCTTCACGGATGGAGGGTGGGTCGTTTTCAGATTGTGCGTTTCGTCTCAGCAGCATACAGATTCGCCCTACAAGTTCACATAAACTTCACGGATGGAGGGCGGGTCGATTTCCAAATGTGGCACTCGCCCCAGCGCCGCACACATTCGTATGAAAAGTTTGCGGCCGTTTCAAAGATGAAGGGCGGCTATGTTTCAACATGTGCTGTTTCCTTCAGTGTTGCGTTCCTTTGTTCTGACAGTTTGCAGCAGCTGTGTATGATTTGCATGGTCGAAGTCTCAGGAATGGTGTTCTGGCAAGATCTGGGACTGCCAGGACGAACAATTCACTGTGATCCGTGGTGCTGAAATCGCAAGAGTGGTATTCTGGCGCGATGTAGGAGATCGGGAAATCTGTCATGTTGATTCGCACCGCTGAAGTCCCAGAAACAGCTAGGCACGATTGGGTTTTTTTGACGGCTGTCTTCCAATGGAGCATATCCCGCTATGAAGCAACAACTCTGGTAGAGCCCTATGAAAATGGAGCTTGGAACGAAGGGGTATGCAACATCGCAAATTCCCCATATCCAAAGTGGGGCTCTTGTTTTCTCTGGACACCCCGCGCAGGAACGGGATGAAAGGAACACCCCCTCCCTCTCTTCTCACTCACATACTCACACACTCACATCATCATCACAACATCAACACAGCATCCTTTACAAACTCATTCACACTCACCCGGCCACTCTCATTCATTTCCTCTCGACACCCCACGCAATCATGTCACCTCTCCCCCTCTCCTCCTATGCCGTCGCACGTTCATTCGCTCAATCAGTCACGCACCATCAGCTGCATAACACCTTCAGTTTTTCCCCCTTCGCAGACTCAGTCACGGGTCTCATCATCACGTCAATCAACCTACTCACACCATCATGATCCTCACTCGCCTGTGTGTCGTCGCGGGCGAAAGCCTCGTCTGTGACTGAATCGCGAAAAAGTCTCAGGTGGGAGCCCCTTCCCTATGGGGCCCGCAGCCAGGGTGTTGAATCCGAGCGGGTCATCGGCCTCCGGCCTCCTGTAACTGTCGTTAATATCTGGCTCCTGGGGCCTGAGTATGGAGGAGATATCCGGCAGGAGCCTCGTCGGTGGGTGAGGACGTCCCTGGCGGGAGGACCCCCTCCCTATGGGGCCCGCAGTTCCTGTTTTTGTCCCCCGATTATTTTTCCGAGCGGGTCACCGGCCTCCTGTACCTGTCGTCACTTCTGGGCTCCTGAAGCCTGAACGTGGAGGAAGTATCAGGTTGGAGTTTCGTCTGGGAGTGAAACGCGAAAAGTCTCAGGTGGGAGCCCCCTGTCTGTGGGGCCCGTAGCCAAGGTGTTTAATCCGAGCGGGTCATCGGCCTCCTGTAACTGTCGTCACTTCTGGGTTCCTGAAGCCTGAAAATGGAGGGGTATCAGACGGGAGCCTCGTTTGTGAATGAATTGCGAGAAATCTCAAGCGGGAGCCCCCACCCCTATGGGGCCCGCAGATCCGAGGCGGGTCATCGGCTTTTTGTGCCTGTCGTCACTTTGGGGTTCCTGAGGCCTGACGAATGGAATAAGTATCAGGCGGGAGCCCCGTCTGTGAATGAATTGCGAGGAGGTCTCAGGCGGGAACCCCCCTCCCTATGGGAACCGCGCTTGATGCTGGAACCCAAAGCGGGTCATCGGCCTCCTGTACCTGTCGGACTCTTGGGCTCCTGAGGCCTGAAAATCGAGGACGTATCAGGCGGGAGCTTCGTCTGCGAGTGAATTGCGAGGAAGTCTCAGGCGCGAGCCCCCTCCCTATGGGGCCCGCAGCTCACGCATTTAATCCGAGGCGGGTCATCGGCCTCCTGTAACTGTCGTTTTTTGGGGCCCCCTGAGGCCTGGATATGGAGGAAATATCAGGCGGGAGCCTCGTCTGTGAGTGAATTGCGAGGACCTCCTCCTCCAGGGCCTATTGGGGCCCACCCACCCACCCCCGTCCGACCAACCAGCCAATCCAGACCGAAGGGGTGCGCACCGCAGTGCCGAGTCCCAAGGACCGAGCAACCGTGCCACATGTTACTGCCCGCCCCGAGACCTCACCCAAGGGGGGCCCGCCAGGGCCCCAAGGGCGGGCCACCACAAGAGGTGTCACGCGCACGGCGCCGACACCGAGCCCGACCCCCCCCACGCTCCCCCATCCCCAGGCGGTGAAGACGATGGAGGGAGAGGGAGGACTTTGGGGGCACACCGCTCGGACCACGAGCGCCTGCCTTCTGGAGGGGGCCGCCCAGGGACCCCCAGTCCGGGCCAACGTGGCCCGTCTATCAAATGATGCGGTAGATGATACCGTAGATGATCACCTTCAAGGCGGCGCACTCCAGCGCCGACACGCGTCGCCTTCGGGAGCGACGCAAGGGAGGGGGGCCAAGGCCCCCCCCCCGCCCCCCCGGTTTCCGGCCCCCGGGCCCCCGGGGGAAAAACGAGCCCCCGGGACGCGAAGGCCCCGCGGCCCGAGGGGGGGGCCCGACCCGCGGGCCCACCCCCAACCCGAGCGGGGGAGCGGAGGGCGGGAGCGAGGGGAAACGCCCCCCCCCCATGGGAGGGCGGCTTGAGCCCGAATAGGCCACGGAGGATAGAGGTCCCCCCCCGCCAACTGCGTCGGAGGGGGGAAGGACCTCCTCCTCTAGGGCCTATTTGGACCCACCCGCCCACCCCCGTCCGACCAACCAGCCAATCCAGACCGAAGGGGTGCGCACCGCACTGCCGAGTCCCAAGGACCGAGGAACCGTGCCGCATGTTACGGCCCGCCCCGAGACCTCACCCAAGGGGGACCCGCCAGGGCCCCAAGGGCGGGCCACCACAAGAGGTGTCACGCGCACGGCGCCGACACCGAGCCCGACCCCCCCCACGCCCCCCCATCCCCAGACGGTGAAGACGATGGAGGGAGAGGGAGGACTTTGGGGGCACACCGCTCGGACCACGAGCGCCTGCCTTCTGGAGGGGGCCGCCCAGGGCCCCCAATCCCAGAGGGGGGCGGACCCCTCCCCGGGGGCGGCGGACCCAGGAGCCGAGGGCACCTAGGAGGGGGGGGGCCCGCCCGAAATACCGAGGGCCCCGCCAGGGCGCAGGCCCGGGCCCCCCCCCTCCGTCCCCCAGCCTCCTTTGCCCTCCCGGGCCTCACCAAGGGTCCGCAAGCCGCAGACCGACTCTCCGCGAGTCCCTGCCCGCCACCTGGCGGCCCACCGCCTCCTTCTTCGCCAGGGCGAACTGATCGCCGAAGGCCAGCAGCTCCCTCATCACGCTGAGGCCGGACAACACCTGCTTGCTGTCGATCCGGTGCTTCACGTCGAACTTCTCGAACTTGCCATTCGCGAGGTCGTCTGCCTCCACGTTGATGCTGCGGCGCCTCCAGATCAAGTCGAGGTCCAAATTCAAATCTGACAATCGAGCGCTTAGCTCCATGGCCACCGCGCACAAGGGCCATTTCGTCGTCAGCCACTTTCTCACCAACCCGCTGTTGCCCTGATTGTCAGTGCCGGCCGAAAACGATCTCCTGCCCATCCCGCCTCGGCCGACGGTCGAAGGTCGAAGGGCCAACGAAGAGGACGACGCCGCACACAACGGCGAGGAGCTCCTGGCTCGCGACGACGCGGAAGGGGGCGCCCTTCTCGAACGCCCAGGGGACCTCGTCCCGCTTCAGCTCCTGTGAAAACCATTTTGCGCTGCCCGGGTCGGGCGATGCGCCCGTGGTCCAGCCCCCCAGGACGATCAGGTCCCCCTCGGCCTTCGCGTCAATCCTGAAGAGCTCGCCCCGGTCGTCCAGCGACGGCTTGAACGAGCGCATGCCGCACTTCGCGATCAACTCTCCTGCCCATTTCAAGGCGACGCGAACCGCCAAGGGGGTAGGAAGGCGCGCCCCCCGCGGGCACGAAGCACACCAGGCGAAGATCGGGCCCAGGAAGGGCCCGATATGGATCAGGGGGCCCGCCGCGAACATCAGCCTCCCCAAGCCCTCGCGGACCGTGGCCACCAGCATGACCGGCGCGTCCGCGACCTCGGAACACCACCGCACCGCCCAGTCACGGCGGCGCTGCGAGATGCCAAGCTCGACCTCCCGGATCAAGATGTGGTAGCCGACCCGGTCGATCTCCACGCCACCGCGCAGCTTTCCCGGGGCGAGGGGAACCCCGAGCGTCACCATGATCAGCAGTACCAAGAGCAGCTTCCTCTCGAAGACCGCGCCCGTGGCGATGATGAGGCCGTCGTCCGCGTAGACAAGGTGGAACACCGCGCGCATCGGCAGGCCGAAGTAGTGGGCGACCCTGACGACCAGGCCGAAGACGCGCGCCCACCAGTAGCCCGCGCTCGCCACCCCGTGCCCACCGTGTTCACGTGCACCGTCATGGCCTCGCTCCCCTCGCCCTCCGAAGCAGCCGAGGGCGCGCAGCAGGCCTGCCAGCCCCAGTCCTCCTCCCGGACCGGGATCTGCCTGTGCGCCCTGGCCACGTCGTAGAGGAGGGCGAAGCGGACCGGCTCGCCAAGGCCATCCACCGCCTCGAGGGTGGCCACGATGTCCTGCCAGACCGGTAGCTTGACCTGGTCGAGAATCCTGATCTGATGGTTGACCAGCACGTGGTGCGTCGCGTCGAACACCACCCGCCACTCGTCCAGGCCCGCTGCCTTCTGGACCGCGCCGAGAGCAGCCACCCGCACACGATCCGGCCAGCGTCGCCTCGCCTCGCCCAAGGTGTTCTTCAGCATCCGTCCCTCGGCGACCTCCTCGTCCAGGTACCGGTCGATCACCTCGGGGCGATCCCTCACCGAGCTGTAATTCTCAGCCCATTGGTCGCCTGCCGCGAACTCGTCCTCCGACAGCCGCGGCAGCGCCCACTTCAGCTTGCGCTCGTAGACGGCTGGGGTCCTCGGGAGCGGGGTGTCGACCCCGAGTGGCACGCCCACTGCCGCCCAGACCGCGACGCGGTAGTCCGGGCCCCCGAAGGCCTTGCCGAGCGCGTCGAGCAGCCCGAAAGCAATGGGCGCCCTCGCGCCCCCCGCTCTCGGGCGAGGGCCCAGCCCAGCCCGACTCAGTGCCATGCGCCACCTGGTCTTGAGCTTCGCCACGAGCACCGGCGAGAAGATGTCCCCCTCGAACTTGCCCGCGGCCCTCTCGAGCAGGAACGCTCGGAGCGGGGGAAGCGCGCTCCGCTTCCGCTGTCGCTCCTCGGTCGCCGCCTCGACCTCCAAGTCCTTCAAGGCCGCGTCCAAAGCCGCCCGCAAGTCCGAGGCGACGCTGGAGTCCGGGAGCCTCCTCGCGGCGAAGGGCCACCGCCCCGGCGAGCAGCTGCCTGCGCCGTCCTCCATGCCGCGGGCCCCCCGCCTGAGCGGGGCCTGCAGCGGGCCCCCTCGGCCCAGCCATCCGTCGCCTGCCTTCCTCGGGGATCCCGGGTTGCCCGAATCGATGTCCGGCAGGTTCGCGCCCCCCGAAAGCTTCGCGCACGCCGCGATGATGGCATCGCCGTGGCACCTCTCGCTCGGCAAGCAGTGGCACACCAGGCGCTTGCCGCCGAGGCCGCGGAGGCCCGCGCGGAGGGGGCCTGCCGAAGCCAGGAGGGCGGCGTAGTTGTCCACCACCGCGTCCCTCGAGAGGCCCCCCGAGATCTCCCAAGGGTTGTGCCAGGGCGACTTCTCGAGGCCCTCCCTCGAGCTGCCCCTGCCGATGTAGACGTCCCCAGGGAGCAGCTGGCCCACCTGGCTGATGGTGGCCCGAGAGGGTGGAGGGCCCCCGCCGACCATCACCCCATCCCGCAGGGGGTCGAAGGGGGTCAGGAAGTCCTCGATGATGGCGGTCGCGATCCACCTGTACATGGCCACTGGGTACGCGGCCGTGTCCGCCAGCTCCCGCTTGCGCCGCCCGTCGGGCGTCACCAGCTGGCGCGAGCCGCTGGGGGGCGGGCTCAGCGGGCCGCGGCACCAGCCCTCGCCATCCAGATCTGGCCAGCCCAGCGCGCGTCCAGCCGCCAGCGCGCCGAGGTCCGTGAGGAACCTCGCGGGCTTCGGGCACAGCACGCCGAACTCGAGCTGGCGGAACGCGAACGTCACAAAGCCTGAGTCCGGCCGCGTGATGCGGCGGAACTGGGGGAGCTGCCACAGGCTGGCTGGCCTCCCCCACGCAATCGCGCGGACCCGACCAATGGCCCTGCGCGCGCCCAGGTCCTCCGGGAACTCCATGAGGCCGCGCGCGCGGTGCCCGACCGACCTGGCATGGATGACGGCCTCCAGGATCTGCGCCGCGAGCAAGCCGAGGATGTTGGCGTCCTGCACCCTCTCCTTCGACGGGCCCTGCAGCCATGGGAAACCGAGCGGCCACATGGCGTTCCGCAGCGGCGGCGGGCCCCGCCGGTTCGCGAACAGCGACCTCAAGAAGGTGCTGCATGGAGGCGTGACAATCACCACGCCGTACGCCCCCTCGCGGACGTCCTCCACCTCGACGACCTCCAACTCCAGCGGGGTCGCTGCGACCTTCTCCTCCAGGCACTCCTTGATGCTGGCCCGTCGGGAGAGGCCCGAGAAGAGGTAGAGGACGCGCAGGTGCGTCCGCGCGGGTACGCGGCTGCCAGGCCCCGCGCCGCCGCTGCCGAAGTCGGCGTCGTCGCCATGACCCGCAGCGCCCCGCGTCCGCAGCACCGCCCCTCTCGGCCCAGGGGGAGGGCCGCAGCGCCCCCCTGGGAGGAGGGTCGCGGCGGCCGCAAGGACGAGCGGGCCGCCCGAAGGTGCCGCGCCTGCAGCAGGGGGCGAGGCCACGGCCTCTACTTGAACAGAACGATCTTCATGAGGTACAGCGCCAGGGCCCGCTGGCGCGTCTGCTGCGTCGGGCGGGCCCTCGTCGCCCGACGCCGCAGATAGTCGACCCGGCCCAGCCCGGAGCGGTGGCGCGCCAAGCCCACCGCCGCCCGCAGCGGGCGCATCAGCCAGGGCGGGCTGCGGGCCATGTCCACCCCGGCCGCCAGGGCGGTGCTGGTAGACCGGGTGGTTGCCCAGGCAGATCCGGCACACGTGGACCATGCCGCAATCGCCCCGGCAGTTCTCCTGCTCGTTGGTGCACGCGAAGCAGATGTTGCGGCCATCGGGGGTCTTCCTCAGCAAGATCTCGCCGCCGAGACGATTCTTGCCGCCGCCCTTGCCTCTGCCCTGGCCCCTCGACCTGCCCCTGCCGCCGCCTCGGCCCCCGCCGCAGCGCAGGGTGCCGCCTGAGCCACGGCCCGAGGGGCCGTCCATCAGGGCGAGGCGGGGGCTGCGAGAGCGGTGACTGTCCTCAGCCGCCCTGCCTGTGGCCGCGGATACCGCGACCTGCGTGATGAAGTGGCGATCCCGCAGCGAGGTGTCATTCCAGGCGCCCCGCAACGCCTGCTCGAAGGTCTTGCCGAAGTTCATCATCCGAGCGTGCTCCTTGCGAATCTGGTGGTCGTAGTGCATGACCTGGTTCCAGTTCGGCCTGCTGACGATGTTGCCCTGTAGGCCCTTGGCCGTGAGCCCGCGAACGTGGTCGCCCAAGATGTACTCCAAGTACTCGTTGAAGAGCTCCACCGAGGCGCTCTTGAGGGCTGGCCGACCCGGATGCCTCAGCCTCGCGTACACGTAGGCCAGCGCCAAGGTCCGAATCCTCTTGCGGAACGCCTCCGGGTCCGTCGGCGCAGATCTCCGTCTTGCCACGCCTCAGCCTGATGATGCCCGACATGTCCACGGCCGCGCCAATCTTGGAGTCGTCGCCGTCCTCGATGCTGACCACCTGCGTGAGCGGGATCGCCTCCATGTTGGACTCCTCGATCATCTCCATCACCTGCTCGACCAGCGGGGCTCCCGGCGCCACGCGGTCCTCGATCACGCCGTGGATCTGCTGTGCTGCCTCGCGCATCGAGAGGTGAGTCGCCTTGCCAATCAGTTTCGGCAGCCGCGCGCTCTTCGCCTCGGCCCCCCGTTTGCGATCCTCCTCAGCACGGAGGCAGGCCGTCTCCCAGGCGTCGATCACCTTCACGATGGCCAAGCGGGCCGCGGGGCCCCCTTCCCTTCCAGCAGCAGGGTCGAGGCCGAAGTCCCGCGCCAAGACAGCCCTCACCTGGGCTCGGTCGTCACCCAACAACGCGAAGCGATTCAACGTGTTGTAGCCCTGCCTGGCCATGGCGTCCTGCACGGCATCCGGGACCTCCTTCTCCTCCAGCAAGAACCGAAGGTCCGCCGCGAGCTGGCCCCGCGGCTCGGCCATCGCGTCGCGCCCAGCGGACGGCCGCTGACCAAGGCCTCGAGTGGGTGCCAGACCGGGTCCAGCACAAGCAGTCAAGCTCGCCGAAAGCTCGTGCCGAGCGCGATGGAAGGGGGACGAGAGAGGGGACCGGGGCTGAGCTAGCGAGGCCCAGGGGGAGGCCGAGCGCCGGCCAGGAGGCGGCCCTCCTCGCGCCCGACGAAGCCCCGCGGGCCCTCGCACCCCTCCCAGTTCTTTTCTCTCGGTCCCCCGACAATCGATGTCCCGACGCAGCGCCTGCTGCATCGCGGGCGCGGCTCTAGAGCTGAGAGATGCGGCCCGGCGCTCGCCCGAGCGCCGCCGCGCGCCCGTCGGGCGACCGAGCGCCGCCGCGCACCCCCCCGAAGAGCGCGTTCCGAAGTCCAGAATGTCTGAAAACGAATGTTCCTTGCAAAGTGATGTTTGCGCCCTGTTGTTTGATATTTGGCAGTCCTTCCTGTTCCAGGACTTCCAGGGCTGCCAGGATTGCAGGACTTAAATATTTTCCAGGATTCCAGGACTCATTCATTTCAGGGCTTCCGGGTCTTCCAGGATTCCAATCCACGAGTGAATTCCGAGATTTCTACGATTTCTTCCGGACTCTTCAGGATTAGCAGAACTTCGCTCCGCCGGGACTGGAATGCATCAGGGTTTCAGGACTTCCAAGAATTCCTTCCACGATTTGCAGGACTTCAGCGACTTCCAATCCAGGACTTCCACCATAGGACTTTTCAGGATTTCCAAAAATAGCATCGCATAATTCTAAGGTTTCCAGGATTTCAGGACTTCCAGGCTAAGGATTTTCAGGTCTTCGTGACACTTCCTGGCAGAATTCCAAGACTTCCAGGATTTCCTTACGGTTCTTCAGGGCTTCCAGGACTTCAGGACCCCAATACTAATCCCTTGTCAGACTTCAGGCCCAGAGGATCCGTGATTGTTAGCACAAGGCGTGCGATCTACATGTACGTAAGACTTGAAGTGCTAGCATAGGAGTGGTAATGTTATATAGTGTATACAACATGCAACACTATTCAGTTTACATAGCGTTGGATGTGCATCGTCGACTGGGGGTTGTCATAAGTCGTGTGTGTTGCTGATCTGGCCAGATATTCGTGGTTACGCATTGTGTTAATTAATCGTGTGGGTTGTACAATTGGGCTTGAGAGTCGTTTGTCGGCCAAGGGGACATGCGCCACTGGGCCGCGAAATGCCGAAGGGGCGGCGATGACGAAAGGGTCATATGGCGGTTGCGGCTCACTGACAGGGTACTAATTTGATGACGGGGGCCACGTGCTTTTGCCATTTGCGTACAGCCCCTCCTTGGGATTATTAGTTTGGAAGTTGGAAGTCGTGGGAAGCATCTCTCGGGGCCTCTTGGAATATGTTGATGTTTCTGGGAGGGCAGGGTCGTATTCATTGGGAGTTTCGTTCAAGGTTTTGGGTGCATGTTGGGATCTCTTGGTAGCCCAGGGGGGGCATCGTTGAGAGGAGGGTTCGGCCAATGTTTGGCTTTTCTCGTGTTTGCCCTATGGCATGTTTGGGCAGTCGCGGGGACTTCTTGGGTTGTTTCTGTTGAAGGGGGCGGGGGTAGGCTAGGGGATCAATCAGGTGGGCTGTCTTGTCATGGTATTGGGGGCATCTTGGGCCGTTTTGGAGCACTTCCGAGCATACGTCTTCAAGGCACGTAAGTCATTCAACGAATTGTGTTTGTCGGTCTCACCTTCGGCTCCTCATCCCTCTCAAGACTTGTCGGGTTATGGACTCAGGGACGACCCTCTCATGTTCGGGGGGGTCGATCGCAGTGAAAAACGTGTCGTAGAAATATGCGTGCAGACTGGCATTTATCTGCTGGAACACATAGTACCCGATCTGACGGAGCCAACCTACGGTGAGACTGCCGCGCTTTACCACACCATACTCACGGGTAGGCAACCATGCTGTGCCCAAAACCTATCCCCACACATCCGCAAGCACACACATTGACATGTACGTCGTTGACACGCGCCATAGTCTTATCCCCCCCCCATTTTCCAGGCCAGCCCCTTCTTACATCGTCTCGGGAAATGGGGTTCCTTTGCGAAACAGACCGATCATGAGCGCGTCGGCCACCGATGCCGCCAGAGTTGGCGGAACGATCGCGCCTCGGCTAGAACCGCGTCCTGGGAGCCCGGGGGGGGTGCACGGGAAGAACAAAGGCGATTCGATGAACCGACCTCTGCGTTTCAGAAATCATCAATCAAGCGACACGGCCAACATGTGAGGCCGTCCGCTCCATGAGGAGCAGGTCGTTCCACCGAATTCACCCCGACGTCTTCCGGGCGCACCGCCCGTCCCAAACAGAGTGAAGGGGCCGGGGTACAAGAGTTGTGCAAGGACGCCGTGGGGGGGGGGGGCCAGGTTGGTTTTTGAAATTGCGCCCTCGGGTCATAAAGGTGATTCTGACGGACTTGCCGCCTCTATTTCGGTGTCAGACTCTGATGAGCTCGAACGGTACAGCTCCTTGCCCCAGGGACCCACGCGGGGTCGAGCCCAACAGTTTCTGGAAGGGGTGAGGGCGATGAGCAGGGGGATGCGGGTCAGCAACAAACAACACACAACAAACAACAAACAACAAACAACATTGACAAACAACAAACAACCAACAACAGACAACAATCAACAAACAACAACAACAACAACAACAATAACAACAACACAACTACCACCAACAACAACAAAACCAACAACAACAACAACAACAACACCAACAACAACAACATCAATAATAACAACAGCAGCAACAGCAACCGCAACAACAGCAGCAATAACAACATCAACACATGCATAAAGGAACCCATGACCACAATCCCAAGACCAAGCATCCAGACAACCCAATTCTAAGATCCAAAAGGCTCGAGATGTCCTCGCAATGGCGGCCGGGTGGCGGATTTTAGTCTTACTGGCCGCCGACAGGCTTATCCGAGAGGGGCATTCTCCTAGGGGCAGATAGGATCATGCTGCTACTGCTGCTGCTGGTCCTCCTACTCCTCCTCCTCCTACTCCTCCTCCTCCTCCTCCTCCTCCTCCTCCTCCTCCTCCTCCTCCTCCTCCTCCTCCTCCACTCCTCCTCCTCCTCCCTCTTTTCCTCCTCCTCCTCCTCCTCCTCCTCCTCCTCCTCCTCCTCCTCCTGCTCCTCCTCCTCCTCCCACCGCCTCCTCCTCCTGCTTCTCCTCCTGCTGCTCCTCCTCCTCCTGCTCCCCCTCCTGCTCCTCCTCATCCTCCTCCTCGTCCATCCTATCTGTACCGGAGTGGTGCCCAACCTGCACCCTCCGTCAGACCCGTATTGGACTGTCCTGTATCGGGCCATTGGGATCCCTTGCCTTGTGGCCCGTTTACCTTTTGGCCAGGTTACTACCGCCCGAGAGCATGATGATGGTGATGATGATGGTGATGCTGACGATGGTGATGATGATGATGATGATGATGATGATGATGATGGTGGTGGTGGTGGTGGTGTTTTTTGGCACTGTGCGATGGTAAATCGCAGAGGAAAAAATAACTTCAACGTCTGTTGCGCTGCTGCGCGCTATATTGTCTGTCACAGTGTTGCTTCGTTCCATGGGTTTGCAAATTGACCCCAACTTCACTCATCCACACCCCTGCTTTAAAATATAATGCAACACTCGTGGCAACTGACCCCCCACGCAGCTTGCAGGCCTGGGCCCTAGCAGAAGAAGATTGCCCCTAGGCAATGACAAGGGCGGAGCCTGCCGGGATGTCCCCAGACAGAGTTAGGATCACAACCGGCTTCACTGGCATCAGCCCAGTTGTGTGCCACTTCATGGTCCACAACAGCTTTGTAGCGTGGGTGTCCCACTTCTTCGCCGGCACAAGCGCAGCCACGTTCGTCTGCGACGGCATGTTGGTCTGAGATTTGCCGTCCTCGCCGCCCTCGCCATCCAGATCTGCTGCCACATCCGGCGTGAAAACGATGTTGTGCTCGCGCGCGAGCGTGAACTCCTCGAGGTTGCCAGGTTTCGTGGTCAGCTGGTGGTAGCACACCTTCGCGTTGGCAGGGTTGTTGGAGCTCAGCTTCTGGTAGTAGAGGCTGCCAGCTGTGGTGATCTTGCCCTGGTAGATGCACTGGGACTCCGAAGAGTCTAACGAAAACAAAAGCGACGAGTCTTGATCCACCGAGTCATCTAAGTCTAGGCTCTGCACGGTCTTGAACTTGCCCCGGCCAAAATAGGCCAGCACACTTCCAGCTGTAATCTCCACCACCTTGTCGGTTTTGTTCATGATGGCCATCCTGTAGCCAGGCTTGATGGACAGCGAGACGTTGCCTGTCCCCTTCTTCGGCGCCAGGTTTGGCAGGACGACGGAAACCAAGTCGCCCCCATCCAAACTCTCCACAGGCACGATCTTATCTACCGGAATCTTCTGCTTCTTCAGCGGGGTAGATCCATCCATTACGCCAGACATTTTCTTGGTCGGCGTGTCCACCTGGTGATGAGAGGGTTCTGACACTGATTCGTCCATTATGGAGATCTGCCCGTCGAACTTCTCCACCACGTTGTCGATCTTGGTCTCGAACTCCTCGCCGTAGGTCGGGTGGGAGCCCCAAGTGTTGACGAGGTTCAAAGGGGCCTTGAAACCCACAACGGGGGACCCCGGAACGTTGGACTCCGCGTGATGCCACTCGAGCCTCTTCAACTGGGGGCAGACCGGTGGAGCGTCCAACTGCTCTCTCGGCGCATCCGACGAAACCTTTTTGAATCCTTGGATGACGAGCTTGTCGTTAGCGAACATATCCGCGATGGTGGACGTCTTGATTTGCTTGAACCAGTCCAGGTGGATGTCATTCTCGAAGAGGCCGAAGTAGTACAGCGTGAACGACTTGTCCTCCCGCAGCTCCAGAAACGCGTCGAAAAGGTCGCCCACGCCCACGCACGTATCCACGATGATGACCACATTGTTGGCCGAAATCGAAGAGCCCTCGAAGAGGCTCGCCATGAGCTTCCGCATGCCGTCGACGCCGAGCTGCTTGAACTTCTGGGCCCCCTGGATGATGACCGCGGCGTCGTCCGTGGACGTAGGGGCCTGACTAGGATCCAGGTCTTCAACAAGTTTCATCTCCTTCGCCGCCAGCTGCATCGCTGGCTCAGTGTAGGCCTTGGTGCAAATGTCGCTCTTCTCCCACAAGTAGGCTTTGTTGGGGGTCATCGGGGTGAGCACCCGGCCTGGGTAGCACAGCGGCCTCCCGTCACGCCGGTCCTTCGTGACATCGTACAGGAGGGAGAACTGACGATCGATGTTGACCTACTTCCGGCTCATTGCTTCCAGCTGCGCATTCTCGAGCTGCCAGAGGCTGCCACGCTTGCACGCGTGGACCGGCATCGTCACAAGGGCGATGTTCTGGTCGGATTGGTTGAGCACAGTAGACAGGAGCTGTTGCTGGCACTCCAAGTCCTTGATGTTGTAAACCGACACAGCAGTCCAGTTCGCAAACCCTATTCCGATGATCTTGTCCACATCGAGCCTCGTCTTGTTCTGGGCCATCTTGTGGAGATTATGGTACTCGTGTATGGGCACTTTGCCGCCCCCAACGGTGGCGAAGGTGCAGTACGTGTTCATGTGATGCTCGGCAGCGCGCATGTTGTTCTCCATGGCTTTGGATTTCCACGCCAGCTTCGCATGCACAACTGCGATGTCATGATGCTCCAAAGTGTTCCTGTAAACCTCCCAGCAGCTCGCGTCATAGTCGATCTCCCTCATCATCAGATTGAAGGTCTCTTTCTCCAGCTCATTGAGCTGGTGCTGCACGGTGGGCGTGGTCATCGGCTTGTCCAGGCTACCCTTGGCGAGCATGGCCGCATCCACCAGGGCACGTGCGGTCGGCAGGTCCCTGGCATTGAAGTTCTTGGACTTCGTATCCAGCGCATCCGTGAGTTCCAGGATGAGCTGCGCGTTGCTGTTCCTCCAGGGCAAACGATGATGGAGGAGGAGGAGGAGGACGACAGGAGGAGGAGGAGGAGAAGGAGGAGGGGGAAGAGGAGGAGGAGGAGGAGGAGGAAAAGGAGGAGGAGGACGAGGACAAGGACGAGGAGGAGGGTGGAGGAGGGTGGAGGAGGAGGAGGAGGAGGGAGGGACGGATGGACAAAGGAGACGGAGGAGGTCCAGGAGGAGGGATGAAGAGAACGAGTAGGAGGACCAGGGGGCAGTAGGAGGAATGAGAGAATGAGGCAGCAGCAGCAGCATAGGAAGAGAGATGAAAGGAAGGAAGAGGAAGGAGGTGGAAGGAGGAGGAAGAAGGATAATGAAAGAGGAGAAGGATGCGGCAGGAGTGCGGGATGAGGACGCTGAGGGGAGGAGAGGAGGAGAAGGAGGAGGAAGGAGGCACGTAGAAGGAGGGGGAGCGAGGAGGAGGAAAGAGGGCCCGAACGACTCGAACGACCCACACCAGATGGAGGTCGTTCAGGCCCCCTCGGGATTTCGGAAGAAGGAGGAGCACCGGAGGCGGATGGAGAGGAGGAGTGGGGAGGAGTAGCTGAATGTGGAAAGGAGGAGGAACAAATGGGGGGAGCACCAGAGGAGGAAGGAAGTGAGGAGGAGGAGGAGGAGGAGGAGGAGGAGGGGTGGAGGAGGAGGAGGGAGGGACAGATGGACAGATGGACAGAGGAGACAGAGGAGGTCAAGGAGGAGAAGGAAGAAGAAGAGGCAGCAGCAGCAGGACCAGCAGGAGCAGGAGGAATTGTGGGAGGGAGGGAGAAGAGAACCAGGAAGGAGGAGGAGGAGAAGGAGGATGACGAGGAGGATGAGGAGGATGAGGAGGATGAGGAGGAGGAGGAAGAGGAAGAGGAAGGAGGAGGCCAGGATGATAAAGGGGACGATGGAGGCAAGGGCAGAAATTCCGTCAGTCAGAGGGGAAAGGAGGAGGCGGAGGATGAGGAGGACAAGGAGGAGGAGGAGGAGGAGAAGGAGGAGGAGGAGGAGTAGGAAGAGAAGAAGGAGCAGGAGAGAGGCAGGAGCACCAGAGGAGGAGTAGAACAGGGGCCCCACCACCAGGAGGTGAGTCGCTCCGGCCCTCTGGATTTGGAGGAGCAGGAGGAGGACAAGAAGGAAGACAAGGAGGAGGAGGAGAAGGAGAAGGAGGAGGAAGGAGGAGGAGGAGGAGGAGGAGGAGG
>CAUYUJ010018408.1:54281-71830 GCA_963575745.1 Prorocentrum cordatum
GAGAGAGAGAGAGAGAGAGAGAGAGAGAGAGAGAGAGAGAGAGAGAGAGAGAGAGAGAGAGACGAGGAAGAGAGGGATACTGGAGGAAAGAGAGAGGCGAGAGAAGTGGCGGGGAATACAGACTCCGAGGAGAGAGGTGAAAGAGGTGAGAGAGAGAGGGAGAGAGAGAGAGAGAGAGAGAGAAAGAGCGAGACAGAGAGAGATGAGAGAGAAGAGAGAGAGAGGAGAGAGAAGAGAGAAGAGAGATATGTAGAGAAATATACAAATAGGGGGGGGATAGATGTTGCAAAATAGTAGGCCAGGCGGAGGGGGGGAGGGACAAGGGGGGGAGAGAGGGGAGAGAGAGAACGATATATATAATATATATATATATAGAGAGAGAGAGAGAGAGAGAGAGAGAGAGAGAGCAGAAGAGAGAGAGAGAGAGAGAGAGAGAGAGAGAGAGAGAGAGAGAGAGAGTGATAGAGAGAGAGAGGGAGAGAGCAAGAGACAGCGAGGGACGAACAGACAGACCGACAGATCCTGGATCACTAGGGGGCGGGCGGCGTTGTCAAACCAGGGATAGATTCCACTTCGTCCACGACCATCGCCACCAAGGTGGCCTGAGCATTCGAATCCTTCCGGATATCCGCATCCCCGAAGAAAAAAATTCGGCCACTCCGTGAACGATGGCCCCGGTCACGTGAAGTGCCGGGCGCCAGAGATCTTCAAATTGCTTGCTGGCAGATATGTTTCTCGGGACCCGAAATTTGGCCTGATCCATCCCGTCTATGAAATTTGGCCTGATCCATCCCGTCTATGTCTATCTTTAAAATACGAGATGGCAGCTCGCAGCCTTTGCGGCACGACTGCTCACTAAGTAGGTTCAAACGGGAATCCACAGCACGATCCGCGAATTGTTCATCCAAGTGTTTTTTGTATTCAACTGCAATCACATTCTTCTGAGCAACAGAGTCGCACTTCTTGAGCTCCTGTTTGAGACGCTGGCATGTAGAACACTTGGCATGTTGGGCAATCCCCCGAATACGTAAACATGTTTTCCACTTCTCTGTGTACACCTTGTTGAAAGTCTTCTTGGATGCAACGGTGCTGTCCGCAACCATACCACAGTGCATCAGGTAGATGTCATAGAACTCAGTCATCGTCATGTGCTCTAGGTATTTAACAGGCCGCTGTTTGGGGTCTTGGGCACTCCGGCCCACAGAAACTGTCTCTTGGGCCACTAGATCATCGTACATATTCTCAGTGTCCCCAGGGCCATCTTGATCATATTCATCAATGGGTAAGTGTTCAGCGATGTTCTCATACATGTAGTTCAGCGTGGCATCCACTGACAACGTGGCCGGACTCAAGTCTCCCTCCGGATGAGGCCCCCGTGACGTCATGAACCTCTGGTCAGGTGGGGGAGCTTGGGCCCCCTCTTTGATTGCCTTCACAATAGGGTCCACCCTTCCCTGCCAAAACCCAGTCAGTTGGTGAAAAGTGTAGCGACATACTGGATGTCCCAATAATAACCATTGCAATTTGCCCCTATTTTCATTGACTGGATTTTTTTTTTATCATATCGCGCAAAGTGTTGTAGAGAAAGATCTGCTGCTCATCGTGATTCATGTCCTTGAAATCTTTGATGAGGGCATTCAGCTTCTGGCCAAGGTCTGTCTCGGGAGCAAAGGGTTGCCAACACTTCTCGGACCGGTTCTTACAACAATCAAAGTGCTGTACCTCGCTTGCCCCATACATAGTACCATCATCAGGCTGCTCTGGTTCCTCTGCCTCCACGTCTGAGGGAAGCACAATGCTACCGGCTGGCTGCGCTGGGGGGCCTGGCTTCTTCGGTGTCGGGGGTTTCTCTGGCGGAGAAGATGTCGCTGTAGGTGTCTCTGTTTTTCTAGCTTTGGCTTTCGGCGAAGGATCGCATCTTACATCAGGTGGAAGCACTGGACCGGCTCGCGGGTGAGACTGTGGAAATCTGACTGCTCTCTTTAGCATCTAACAAAGGCGCAATGTCTTGAGCCAGATGATTCCTGATCAAAACAGAAAGCCAAAAACAAACATGGCATAGATAACATTCTCTTCGCTCTTGACTCGGGGCCCTTGCCGAAGCTCCCGCCAGAGACGTCCTCACAACATGCACGACGGTTGTCTTAAAGTTTATGTTGTTTTGTTATGTTTGGTTTGTTTTTGAATTATCGAATATTGCGAGGGAGCGAAAACAGCGAGCCAGAAGCTGAGACAGGCTGGACAGCGGGCCTCGGATAGAGGGGGTGAGGGCGAAGAAAGGAGCCCGACAAGTCTGATGTGATGAGGGGGGGGGCCAGAGCAGAGATCTGGAAGGGCAGAGGACACCTACGGCCAAGCCAAACACAACGTCCCCTCAGCCTAGTCAGACGCGACATGAAACTCTCATCTGTCAGAGACATGCTGTCATGGAAACCCTAAATTAGGATCCTGGAAGGTCCTGGAAATCTTGAAACGACGAATGGAGTCCTGGGGTCCGGGAAGTTAGGGATGCAAGTCCTCGCAGTCCTGGAAATCCTGAAGAGTCTTGAAGTCCTGGGAGTCCTGGAGTCTTGGAAGCACTGAAATGGTGCAAGTCTTGGAAGGACTGCAAGTCCTGCAAATCCTGGAAGTCCTTGGAGGTCTTGAAGTCTTGAAAGTATTGGAAGTGAGTCCTGGAATCATGGAAGTCCTGGAAGTCTGAACTCAGTGTTGCAAGTCCGTCCTAGAGTCCTGGAAAGCCTGAAGTCATGCAAGTCCTGGAAGTCTTGGAAATCCTGAAGTACTGGATTCCATGTTTGGAGCGAAGTTCTGGAAGTCCTGGAGAGTCCACGGGAAGTTATGGAAGTCTCTGGATGAATCCTGAAAGACCTGTAAGTTCTGAAAAGTCCTAACATCTTGTAAATCCCATAACTATGTGATGCAAGCCCTGGAAGCCCTGAAGTCTTGTAAGTCTTAAGTGTTTGAAGGATTCTCGGATGCCCTGATGCCCCGATTCTCTGGAGTCCTGAGAAGTCATGAGAAATGTCATGGAAGTCGTGGAATTCTGTCAGGTTGTGGCATCAGCAAGCGCACCGCGAAGGAATCCTGGAAGAAATCCTGGCACTCCTGAAAGATATTGAGTCCTGCAATCCTGGAAGGCAAGTTTAAGAAGGTCCTATCGTCTAGGGAGGGGTGGTGACAACAAGTGACCCAGACATCAAAAAACATGGCGCAGACATCAACTTGCTAGGAATCTTCGTTTGAAGTGATTTTTTCCGGACTTCGGCAGGCCCCCCCGGCCCCGAGGGCTTCGCGTCAGCCAGCCCCGGGGGCCTCGCACCTGCGAGCTCCTCGGCGGCGGGCCCGGCCCGGCGCCCCCTGGCGCCGCGGAGCCCTCCGACTCCTCGTCGACGCCATCGGCCTCCGCGGCCTCGCCAGCGAGCCTGCCCGGCCTCAGGGCGGGAACCGCCACGTCGAACTCGGCCCCCGCCTCGGCGTCGCTGCTCTCCGGCGAGCTGTCCTGCGCCCCCTGGTCCACGGCGCCCCTCGGCCAGCACGCGTAACAGATCATGTCGTACTCCGACGGCGCGGGCGCGAAGATGCCGAGGTCGCGCCACTGGTGGCACTCCACCCCAGGGACGCGGCAGCAGCGGCCCCTATGGTGGAGCCTCCTGATGCCCTTCGGCGAGATTGAGATCACGTAGCCCTGAGGCGGCGTGTCCTCCTCGCTGGACGTCGCCATCTCGGTCAGCGCGTCCTGCAACGCGGCCCCCTCGCCCCCAGCCTCGCCCTGGCTGATCAGGTCGCCAAGCGCGGCCGCCAGCAGCTGGGAACCACCGCCCCCGGCCCGCGGGGAAGGCGCCTCCTCCCCCGGGCGTGGCAACGCAGGGGTGTCCGTGCCATCCCCCAGCTCGCCCCGGCGCTGCTTGGCCCCCTGCAGCACGGCTGGCGGCCCAGGGTAGTCGCCGAAGTACGCGAGGTGGCCCCTGATCCGCGCGACCTCCTGCGGATCGCACCCGCGCCCCGCCATGAACTTCCCGAGGGCGCCCAGGGCGGTGGCCTCGTCGAGGTAGTCCGGGCGGCCGCCGCCCTTCCTGACCAGCATCGCCAGCTCCCACTGCAGCCTATCCACGATGATCCTCTGCGTCCTCACGTAGGCCTCCGACATGGACGCCGACCACCTGCCCAGACGGTCGATCGTCGCGCGGTCCCTGCCGAGGGCTGCCGCAGCGCTGGCCATGCAGCACCGCTCGCTGTGCTCAGACCAGAAGCGACCTGCCTCGTCGCCGAGGAGCCTCTCGTCGACCAGGATGAGCCACTCGCCGCCCTCAGCGTGCAACATCCGAGAGAGGGCCTGGGAACTGCACGAAGCCTCGTTCCATCCAGCGGGCCTGTCCACCACGCCGTTCAAGTCCGCGGACGGCAGCGGGATGAAGAACTTCGCGCCCGGCCAGCTCTGCTTGATCCCCCACCAGGCGGCGAGCCAGCCGCTCTCCATGTAGTTGGCGCCCGCCGCGACGTACGCGTACAGCCTGGTGATCTTGCGCCCCGGGCCCGAGGTCTTGGTCCTCGCCAGGCCCAAGCGCAGGCCCCTGGCCACAAGGTAGACCTCGTCGACCCACCTCGCGTCGCTGAACCGCAGCGAGGCCCAGTACTTGATGCACCTCACCCCGGCGTAGTACCGCGTGTAGCGCGGCTGCGCGCCATCCATGACATGGCGCTCCCAGGCCCTCACCACCTGGGCCAAGATCGGGGGGGCCTTCGACACCACGGTCGAGACGCCGGCCCCCTCGAGCGCCCCCGCGAGCTGCTTCTCCGCGCCCAGGACCACCGGATGGCAGCCCAGCCTGCGCTCCGTGGGGACGCGGCCGATCTCCTCGAAGAACCTCAAGGACACCAGCGCCGAAGCCAGGACCGTCTTCCCGCACGGCTCCGCCGCCCGGGACTCCAGGTAGCTTACCGCGTCAGAAGCGCCCCGTGGCCACGGGCCGCTCGTAGCTGTCTCCATCCACTGCCGCATCCGGCGCCAATCGCCAAGAACCGCCTGCAGCGTCGCCGCCAGGCGGCCCGCCGCGCCCTCTTGGCCTCCTCCAGCTGGGCCAGGGTGCTGGCAGGGGCCCCGTCAGCACGGGCCCACGCCTGGCGCGTCGGCCAGCGCGCCTCCGCAGGCGGCGCAGGCAGCGGCACGGCAGCCCAGCGGATCAGCGCCTCCAGGTCCCGCTCGCGAGCTAGCCTCCGGCGTTTGGCCAGCTCCCCCGCCAGTGACTCCACGGGGAGCAGGGCGCGCGCCCGCCGTCCGAAGCCCGCCGCATCGGCCGCGAGGAGCAGGAGGGCGGCAAGCTCCCCCAGCAGCTGCCCCGCCTCCTGGTCTACGAGAGGCGCCCCGTCGTGGACCTCCAGCCCGAAGTAGATCGCCAACTCCTCGGGCTCCAGGTCGTCGAGCGTCGCCAGCCGACTGGGCACCGTCAGGCCCTGCCGCTCGAGCGCCTCCCGCAGGCCCTGCGAGGCCGAGTCCAGAGCCGCCGCCCAGACGCGCTCGGGGCGGCCTCGCCCCACCGGGCGCATCGCGCCCCCGTTCCGCGGCCCCCCTTCAGCGAGGGGAAACGCCCCCCCCCCCCCCCCCCCCCCCATGGGAGGGCGGCTTGAGCCCGAATAGGCCACGGAGGATAGAGGTCCCCCCCCCGCCAACTGCGTCGGAGGGGGAAGGAAGTCTCCGGCGGGAACCCCCTCCCTATGGGGCTCGCACCTCACGTGCTTTCTCCGGGTCGTCCTGCGGCGCGCGTTTCCTCTGGGTCGTCCTCGGGCGCGTAGCCGCTGGGACGCACGTCGTGCGTTTCCTCTAAGTCGTGTTCCGCGCGAGGAACAGGAGGAGCAGGAAGGATGCAAGACGAGAAAGAGAAGGAGGAAGAGGAGGAGAAATCAGAGGGGGAACAGGACGATGATGATGATGATGATGAGGAGGAGGAGGAGGAGGAGGAGGAAGAGGAGGAAGAGGAGGAGGAAGAGGAATGCCCTAGGAGGCCCCAGGAGGTCCTGGGAGGCCCAGAAGGCTCCAAGAGGCCCAACGAGGCCCCAGGAGGAGACAGGAGCCCAAAGGAGGAGGCAGGAGGAGGAGTAGGAGGCAGGTGGAGGAGGAGGCAGGAGGAGGAGGACGGAAATGGAGACGAAGAGGAGGTGGCGGAGGAGGGAGAGGTAGAGAAGGAGGAGGGAGCGGGGAGGAGGAGGAGGAGGAGGAAGAGAGGAGGAGGAGGGAGGGGGGAGGAGGAGGGGGAGGAGGGAGAGGAGAGGGAAAAAGGAAAAGGAGGGAGGAAAAGGAGGAGGAGGAGCGGTGGTGGAGGAGGCAAGAAGAGGAGGCAGGGGGTTGAGGCAGGAGGAGGAGCAGGCAGGAGGAGAAGGAGGAGGCAGGAGTAGGTGGGAGAAGGGAGGGGGCAGGAGGATATTCCCAGGCAATGTAAACCGATTATCATGTGGGCTCCTACCATCGGAGTAATGTGTTTTGGGCTTGCACTGGTTCTCCTCCTCCTCCTCCTTCTTCTCCTCCTCCTCCTCCTCCTCCTCCTCCTCCTCCTCCGCCGCCGCCGCCGCCCCGCCTCCTCATTTCTCTTCGTTCCTACTCCCTCCTCTTCCTCCTTCTCCTCCTCCCTCCTCCTCCTCCTCCTCCTCCTCCTCCTCCTCCTCCTGCCTCCGCCAGCGCGCGCAGACTGGCTCCGAAACCCACGAGCACCATGCGGAGTGCAGGCGCCAGAGATGGCCCAGAGCGAGTACGGGCGGGGACAGAAAGTACACCACGCCTGAGCCTCTTCGGAGTTGGCCCTCCTGGGCTGCATGCCCGGATGCAGGCTGCTCATATGGGGTCAGATCACCTAGGGTCGAAGAATCGCGCCGACAACCCAAATGCATTGGCGCTTCGGCGTGATCCAGAGCCTCATGTTCTCAAACCCGACGTCGCCGATGCATTTTCGATTCATCACTAATGCGGTGAAACATTCGGGCCCTATCTACTCCAGTCCCATTTGGGCGGTACCCACAGGAGGAATGGGTTTGGGTACACCCTCCCCATAAAGGGGAGCACGATAATTGTTTAGGAAAGAGCTGGCCCCCCAAACCATCTATGTCGATCGGGCTTGTGGAGTTGGGGAAAAGTGGGAAAGATATAGGGAGTGGGGCAAGGCGGAGGGTGAGGGAGGGAGGGGAGGAGAGGGAGAAAAGGAAGCGAGGGAGGGGGGGCGAGGGATAGGGATTGGATTGCGCTCCAGCTGAAACGCTGTCCCACTGCAGACTGGCTGTCTAGAGATGCCGTTGATGCCTATGCTGGGAAGCCCTTTGCTCCCCTGGGGTGTGCAACAAACTTGCTAGACCTTGCTGCACAACTCGAAGCAAAGCTGTGCCTCTATTCTCGGGGGCGCGCAAACATGGATTAGCGATCCGTGGATTGGGCGCGCGGTCGCCAAATCCATGGATCGGGGGAGGTGCCCTCTCCAAAATGCGGCCGGTGCCGCCTCGCTCGGCGGCTGAAATCCGCGATCTCCCATGGAAATGGGGCCCGTCGCCAATCCACGCCCCCTGAATCAATTTTTGGTGCACCAGCATGCCCATCTGCATGCCAGCCGCTCGTGTACAAGACGCGTCTCAAGTGCAACCGCTTGCGCGGTCTCGGCTCGATCAGAATCACTGGCATCACGTGGTACCTGACCTGCTAGAAAGATGGCTCATGATTCGCACTGCCACTGCAAATTGCCCCTGGTGTTGCGAGCGCCTGGTGTTTGCGAGCGCCTGGTGTTCCCTCCCAGGTCCCCGGGGTCCCTGCGCACCTGCGCCCCCCCCCGCCCCAGGCCTCCCAAACCCTGGCACGAGTGCCCTGCCGTCGCTCGGACGCCCCTGTCCCGTGCACGTTTCGGTTTCGTGCGTGCTGTTTTTGGCTCGATGGTCCAGAATGGTCCTCGATGGTCCTCGCCGAGAAAAAATGCACACGCACGTCCGAGCGACGCCAAGGTGCTTGCCGCTGCTTCTGACCAGGCCGCCTCTGCGCTGTCCCTGGTGCGGATCAAGGGGGGGGGGACCCCGGTGGGCGGGAAGCTTGGGCCAAAGCGTCACACGATGGGCCTGTTTTCCACCAACACCACCATAAGTTGGAGGGGGAGGGGATCCTCCTCCTCCTCCTCCTCTTCGTCCTCCTCCTCTTCGTCCTCCTCCTCCTCGTCCTCCACCTCCCTCCCCCCTCCAACTGATGGTGGTGGTGGCGGTGGAAAACAGGCCCATCAGCACAAGGCAGAGAGGGAAAGGGGGGGAGTCGAGACCCGCTTGTTATATGAAAAATGAAGAATTCAAAAAAATAACTGCTCAGGGGCAGAAGTTCGTCCAGCACCTTGGCCCCTCATCTCTCTGGGACGGCTGCAAGCACACAGCACACAGGCACCAGACGCAGTGACACCACCACGAACATTTACCCTGCAAGCGCTTGCAACCCCCAACCCTGCCCAACCCGGTACACACATGATCGGGATCTTGGGGTGGTAGTCCAGAAAGAGGATTGGGCAGCCCGCCCGATCGACCTCAAACCCCGTCCAAGTTGAGCGTGCTATGAGGGTTGTTGATCCTCTCCTGGCAAGGCTTTGTTAACCCTACTGCTCGCCGGCCCAGGCAGAGGCACCCGCAAGAGGATAATGAGGCTGTGCCCATCCTAGCTTTCAACATCGATTATGTGGTTGCGCGGATCGTCAACGATCGCGCTGAACGCGGTGTTGTATCCAGAACACACGCTGGCTTGAGGCGTGTATTCTTCTGCCCCGCATCTGTTGTAAAAGACGCGGCACGCCCACACATTACTCATCCATGTCCAACTGTGGCCTTTTTGGTCTGTCCTGCCACTTCAGGCGGAGGCGCCTGCGTGACCGCAGAAGCAGGCACCAACACTCCAATAACTGGTGGTGGCCCCCACCAGCGCACCGAGGGAGGAGGCGGAGGGCGCAGGGGGGAAGCGCGTGATGGTACTGCGCGCGACCTCGCACTACTTGCAGTGGCTGCAGACTGCCCTGCCCTTCCCATGAGCTGGCCGGGAACAGGGCGGGCAGGAAGGCAGTCGCCAATCAGCTCAGCCACGACTCGCCATCGCTCAGACGTCCACTTCCCGTGCATTGTTTGGTCTCGTGCGTGTGATTTCTCCTTCGCAAGATGACCCAAGATGCTCCTCGATGGTCATCGCCGAGGAACAAAACGCACGTCCGAGCGATGCCAGGACGAAAGCTATCCCCCCCATCTTGAAAGGAACTCCGCTGCCTACCGCTGTCGTGCAGCTCCGTGCCCTTTTGGGGGCAAGCGTTGGCCACAATTCCGAAGCACGTGGCGGGAGACGGATAGGGAGGAGCCCCGGAAGGAGGGCAGGAGGAGACGACTCGACTCGACTCGCTCTGAGGCGCCAATGTGTCCAGCGTTTTGTGCTGGCAAAGTGGCGCAGAGAAATACCCATAGCGGCGGCTACCGGCAACCCGAATGAGGAGACGAGCAGTGCGGGGGTAGGGAGGGAGGGGGGAGGGAGGGCATCAGAGATGACCTGGCGGGCGCTTCGATGAAGAGCACCACGGGCCGAGCAACCAGGGCCTGCCTTCGGGAGTAGGTATGTTGCAGCTTCGACTGGATTAGCAAGCTCCCGACCTCCAAAAAAACACATGTAACCAACTTTCCTACGAATTCCTTGAGAAACGCTGGGCCCCGACAAAAACGCAAGGCCTACTGACTATCTGCCAGACTGTACATCCCAGTTACGGTTACGGGATGGGCCACAGGCAACAGGATAAGTGCTGAACACCATGAACTGGACGGCGTTTGGCCAGTAGCCAAGCAAATCCGTGGAGCAGACCTTCCTAGAGCAGTCCCTGTAGCAAATCCAGTAGCCAAGAGATCCCCTGACAAAGTCCACCAACTTCTGCTGCATACCGGCCGACACGGACGGGATGTAAAACACCATAGAGCAGAACGCTGTAGACAGGGACAGGCGGCATTTCGCCTCCCAGTCAGAAGTGCCATAACAAACAGCGCTGATAAAGGCCACGAGGGAGGAACGTCTGCTCGCATCCTTCTTCAGGGGCGAGAGACGACAACGCCCCTCCGCGCCCAACAGCGGCGTGCTCCTCTCCGCTGCCATCCCGCACGTGCCCCGGCCAACAGGGGGAGAGGGGGGGCCGGGCGCAGCCGACCGAAGCAACTGCGCGCGGACGGGGTGGACGTCTGGGCCGGCGGCGCGCGGACGGAGGCGGAGGAGGGGGCCGAGGAGTCCTCCAAGAGGGCAGGGAGGAGCCTCCCACGAGCGGCGCGCACGTCCAGATCCGCGCCCTTGGCGGTCTGGACTCCGGGGCGCGAGCCCGCGGACACGCGGCCCCAAGGATCGTCATACGTTCCGCGCGGTGCGTCATGCTATGATACGTCCTGCATCAGCATTCTGGCCCCCTGCGGCCCAGCTCGGGCTTGCCCAAGGGGCCCTTGGGGCCCCTTCCCCCTCCTCCCCTCCGCTGCAATTTTTGCTATGGCTCAGATGGCTCCGAGCCACCCTCGGACGGTTGCTGAATTTCACATCGTTCCGAGGGCTTGTCTGCCGAGGCTGCGTCGGCCGAAGGGCCTGGCCCCCGAGGCCGCGGACACGCATCGGTTCAAAGGGGCCCTGGAACGCAAGCAATCATCATGCGCTGGCGGGGGCGGTGCTTCTGCGAGGAACCTGACACAGTGTTGACCTGCAGGACAAAGGAGAATAAGCTCTGCCAATACGGAACGGCAGACCATCCATTCAGCCACCCAGCAAGGCGACCGTCACCCGGCATCTCCCGGTTGTGGTAGCCAAGCTGCCTGGCGACACCCTCCCGCGTGGGCCTGTCCGCCGCGAGCGTCTAGGCGCAAGAGTTTCCGAATGGTCACGGGCTTCATGTGGACGGTGTGGGAGCGAGTCTAACTGTGAATGAGTTGAACAGCGAATCAGTCCCAGTAGCACGAGCGCGTCTCTGCGCATGGGCCTGGGGCCTCCGAGGGCCTCCAGAAACCTCCTGGGGCTTCCTGGGGCCTCCTGGAGCCTCTTGGGCCCTCCTGTGGCCTCTCGGGGCTTCCTGTTTCCTCCTGAGGCGCCCCAGGAGAAGCCCAAACTATAGGAACAGACGTACATAAAACACCACGTATTGGAGCCGCAGGAAAAGGGCAATCTGTAGGAACACACGTCAAACACCAAGGACTCGTGCCCCAGGGGAGGCCAAATCTATAGAAAAATATGTAAAACACCGAGGATTCGTACCCCAGGGGGAGTACAATCTATAGGAGCAGACGTACAACACATGAGATTAGAGCCACTCCTGTAGCCTTTTGATGACTCCTGCTCCTGGGGACTCTTGAGGCCCCCCGGTGCCTTCTGGGGCCTCCTGGTGCCTTCTGGCGCTTCCTGTGGCCTCCTGTGGCCTCCTGTGGCATCCTGGTGCATCCTAGAACACCCTGGAGCCTCCTGGAGCCTTCTGGACCCTCTTGGGGCCTCCTGGGGCCTCCTGGAGCCTCCTGGGGCCTCCTGGAGCCTCCTGTGGCATCCTGATACCTCCTGGTACGTCCTGTGGCCTCCTGGAGCCTCCTGTGGCATCCTGAAGAGGATCCGCGTCCACGAGTCTGGCCAGCAGAACCAGTTAACCGCTGAGGCATCCTCAAAATCTGGCCCCAGATGGGGGCGAAAATGAATGCCTCGCTCGAGACATCCTCCAAATCTGTTCCGAAAGCCGAGGATGTAGAGCACCGTGACAGGCACCCCGCTCGAGACATCCCCGCCATTTTAGCGCGAACGGAGGAGTGCAATACCCCCTGGCGGCTCCCCCGTGGGGGTGCTGAAATTCGCGCCTCACTCGAGACATCCTCCAAATCTGCTCCGAAAGCGTAGGATGCTGAACACCAAAACAGGCAAACCGCTCGAGACATCCCCCAACTCTGGACGCGAACGGGCCCGTGCAATACCCCCTGGCGCCCCCTTGACAATGCTGAAACCAGCACCCCGCCTGAGACATCCTCGAAAACTGCTCCGAAAAAGAAGGATGTCTCGAGCGGGAGCCTTTGCAGGTTCTCTCTTCCCACGATCTCGCCGGGTTGCGAATGTCCTTACCCCTGCCGCCCCCCCCTGGGCGTGCTGAAACCAGCGCCTCGCCTGAGACGTCCTCAGAAACGGTTCCGAAAGCAAGAAATGTTGGGCACCGAAACAAGCAAACCGCCTGACATATCCTCGCAATCAGGGCGCGAGTCCTGGAGTGTCCTGACCCCTGCCGCCAGCCCTTGGGAGTGCTGAAACCAGCGCCTCGCACGACACGTCCTCACAACGTGTGTGTGTGTGAGAGAGAGAGAGAGAGCAAGCGCGGAAGTGGTGCGACTGACTCTGAGTGTGAGCGAGTCTGGGTGCGAAACATCTTCTCGGCGTGCGTTTGTATCTGAGCGCGGCAGAACACGAGGAGTCTTAGGTTGAATGAGTCTGCATATGAGTGATACCGAACATGAGAAACCTGAGCATCAGGACTCTAAAGGCGAGTGAATATGAGTAAGAGTGAGTCTGAATATGAATGAATATACATGTGAGTGAGTCAGAGAATGATGACCTGAAGGTGGGAGGTGTGTTCTCGTTCTCCGCGCGGTCAAAGTAATAACAAGAACCCCATCCTTAGGATTCGAGGAAACACACACAAATCCCAGGATTCCCATTTTGTTCCGATATGTTCTGGGTTGTCGTCTTCCCCCCCCCCCCGCTTCCCACATTCTCCCGCACTCTCCTGGGGGCCGACGAGGAATCGTGTCTGTGTGTTTTTGCCTCCTCCTGACTCCTGACTGGCTTTCGCCCGCGAGCTTCTCTCAGGGGGACGTAAGACCTGGGTACAGGGGACTCGGAAATCCCCGACGAGGTCGTCAAAAAAATGACGAGGCCGAGCCTGCATTTTGACGAGGCCTCCCGCTGCAGACATCCCACGAAACTCCTCCTCGTCAAAATCCGAGGCGCAGTCGTCAAAAAACGATGGCGAACCCGAGTCCTGGCAAACCCGGGTCTTGCGCTCCCCCGATTCTCTGAGGGGCCAAGAAGCTCCTGCACTCGCAGGGAGGCTCCGCCACGGAGGGCGGCGGGCGGGCCCCGCCGGGCCGGCCCCCCGCGAGGCAGGCCCCCCTGCCCGCGCGCGGCCGGCGCGGAGACCCCGCTCGAAGGCCAAGCTTCGGCCAGGATGGCGGCGGAGGAAAGCCCGCTGGAGAGGAGGAGGAGGAGGAGGAGGAGGAGGAGGAGGAGGAGGGAACTCGCAACGGGGGAAGGCTAAGAATGCTATGGCCTGCATTCGAAACCTTGGCGGGGCGGTCCTGCCTGTCCAGGAAGGCCGACAGGAGGCGCGCCCATGAGCACGGACAGGTCGAGGAGGAGGAGGAGGAGGAGCAGGAGCAGGAGCAGGAGGAGGAGAGCTCCAAAATGGCACGAAGCCCTGGGGGCAGGCAGGGCAAGAGGGACTCGTGCGCGCTTGCAGGGCCATCCGGCACCACGCCACTCCTCCTCCCCCTCCTCTTCCAGCTCATCACTTCCTCCGCCTCATCTTCCCCCTCCTCCTCCTCCTCCTCCTCCTCCTCCTCCTCCTTATCCTCCTCCTCCTCCTCTTCCTCCTCCTCCTCCTGCTTCTCTTCCTCCTGATCATCATCATCATCATCATCATCATCATCATCATCATCATCATCATCATCATCATCATCATCATCATCATCATCATCAACATCATCATCATCAGCAGCAGCAGCATCAAGATCAGCATCATTATCAGCATCATCGTCAGCATCATCATCAGCAGCATCATCAGCATCATCATCAGCATCATCAGCAGCAGCATCGTCATCATCGTCATCATAATCACCATTATCATCATCGTCGTCATCGTCGGCATCATCATCAGCAGCATCAGCACCATCATCAGCATCATCATCATCATCAGCATCATCACGCTCATCATCACCAACATGACCATCACCATCACCATCACCAGCACCATCTTTATCAATAGTATCCTCCTCCTCCCCCTCCTCAAACTCCTCCTCTTCCTCTTCATCTTCCCAAACTTGTCCTCCTCCCTCCTCGTCCTCTCTTCCACATCATCCGCCTCTCTTCCTCCTGAGTATCCTCCTCCTCCGCGTCGTAATCAGCATCTGCATCATCAGACGCAGCATCATCATCGTCGTCATCATCATCAGCGTCAGCACCAGCATCAGCAGCAGCATCATCATCAGCATCATCATCCATCATCAGCATCATCAGTAGCAGCATATCGTCACCATCATCATCAACATCATCAGCATCAGCATCAGCAGCATCAGCATCGCCTCTTCTGGCTCCACCTCCTCCTCATCCTCCTCCTGCGTCGTCATCGTCGCCGTCGTCCTCATCATCATCAGCAGCATCATCATCAGCATCATCATTGTCATCATCAGCATCATCATCATCAGCATCATCATCGTCATCGTCTCCGTCATCGTCATCATCATCGGCATCGGCATCGTCATCATCATCAACACCATTACCATCACCATCACCATCACCATGAGCAGAAGCATCATTATCAGCATCAGCACCAGCATCGTCATCGTCGTCAGTATCGTCATCATCAGCCATATCATCAACATTATTATCATCAGCAGCATGAGCATCACAATCATCATCAGCATCAGCAGCAGCATAATCTTTACTTTATTTCAAATTACATCATCATTCTCACCCTCGTCTCATCATCACCATCATCATCGACATCTTTCCTCCCACTCGCCAGTATCGTCCTCATCCCCTGCTTCGTATGCCATATCTCGTCAAGCTCGCCCGCGCTTGCAAAAGCAAGCGATGGAGGCGCACATCCAGCTCGACCTGTCACCATCATCATCATCATCATCACCATCATCATCAGAATCATCATCAATAACAGCAACAGCATCATCAACATCCTCACCATCATCACCACTATCAGCATCACCGTTGCCCATCCGGCCCCATCCTCTCTTCATCCTCCTCGTCATCACCATCGTCGTCACCATCGCCACCACCATCCGTGGGACCTCCCAGAGCGCACTGTGGCCCGCCGAAAGCACAAAGCCCGCTGCGCTGGAGCTGCACCGAGCGCCTTTTCTGTAAGGATCGGACTGCCGCCGATGCGGGCACCGCGCGACCGCTTCCGGTCGCGGAGCCTGCCTCAAAGGCAGGAGGGACGAGGAGGAGGAGAGACAGACGGGAGGGCGGGGAGGGGGAGAAAGAGGAAAGTCGGGACGGGGAGGGAAAAGAGCGGGGATGCGCTCTGCCCCTCCCTGGACCTGGAGGCCTCCCAGATGGGGCGTCGCGGAATCTCGCCGCATCGCCGATGCATCGTCGATGCACCTGCGATGCACTCCTCCTGGTTCCCCTTCTCCTCTTTTTCCTCATCCTTCCCCATCTCCTCCTCCCCCTTCCCTTTCTTCTCCTCCTCCTCCTTCTCCTCCCCCTCCTGCTCCTCCTCCTTCCATTTCTCCTCCTCCTCCTCCTCCTCCTCCTCCTGCTCCTCCTCCTCCTCCCCCTCCTTCTCCTCCTCCTGCGACCTCGGCGCTGAAGTGGCGACGGCCGCGTGGCGAAGCTCGGGCCCCACCTCGAGCCGCAGCGGCGAGGCATCAGCGGCGGTGCCGCGCCAGTCTCCGGCCCCCGCTGCTCGGGCACCCCCTCTCGGAGGCCCCGCGCCCCGACCCCCATCTCGGGCCCCTCGGCCCTCGCCGCCGTGCCTCTGTCACGACGCCGACCCCCAGTCCTAAGTCGGGCGCGTCCCCCTACAAGGGGATTTTGGAGGACCCCCCCCCCAAAAAAAATACCCCCAAATAGTCAAAAATGGTCAAAGAATCGTCCCCCGGACTATCTTTTTGGCTGTCTTTGAATATTCCTGCTGTGGAGGGACAGGTCCGACTGAACCCCAGTCCCCAGGGCCGCTTCGTCCTGCCGACTCGTTCTTTCTGGCAGCCCCGAGGCCCGCGGTCCAGGGGGCCCCCTGGGGGCCGAACGTCGCGAGCAGAGGCCCGCCGTGGTTGGAGGAAGGACGAACTGCATACATCGGTACTCCAGATTCTTCAATAAGCACTTTTTTTTGATCCGCGGGTCGAGAGCGCACCTCTTCCGTTCGAAGCTAAGCGGGCCGCGCACAGCTTTAATTAACAAAAGGGAAGGGGGGGCAGAAGGAAGGGCCTCACGTCAAGGCCAGGAGGGGGCAAAGCCCCAGAATCAGGCGGTGCCGAAGACGATCCTTCAATAAGCACCCCCCCCCGTGCCAACCTGTCCGACGCCCCTTGCCCGCTCCCCCACGCGCCCCAATCTCACCCCCTCTCGCTCCCCAGCCTCTCCACGCCCCCCGAAGGACAGCGGCTTCCCACCCCCCCACGCGACCCACCCACCCCACGCTTAATGAGAGACCTGGAGTATACAGTCGGCGGCGAGCGGTATAAAATCGGCGGCGAGCGGGGGGGGGAAGTGAGAGAAGGGGCGGGCCTTCTCAGAAGGCCCGGAAGTCCCGGGGCCTCCTGAGAAGATCTCTGAGCCTTCCCCGAAGACGCCAAAAACTTCTCAGAAGGCGCGAGGGCTTCTGAGAAGTCCCGCCGCCTTCTGTAGAAGTAGGGGAAAAACGGCATAAACATAAACTGGTGGCGCTCCGCGCGGATTTCTTGGATCCGCGCTGGACCCCCCCTCCCTGGCGCGCGGAGCTCGCCAGGGGCGGCGCCGGACGCGCCGCCGGGGGGGGGCCCAGCGCGGATTCAAGAAATCCGCGCGGAGCGCCAAAAGTTTATGGTAGTGTCGTTTTTCTTACCCGAGAGAAGGCCTTCTCCTTAACGCCAATCAGCGCTACATCGGCGCTGCCTCATGGATTACTACACGCTGCTCGACAGTAAACGACGCTAAAAACGGAGCTAAGGCGGTATACTATGGGCGGCGAGCGAAGGGGGGAAGTCAGAAGGGGCGGGCTTTCCCAGAAGGCTCGGAAGTCCCTGGGCCTCCTGAGAATATTCCAGAGCCTTCCCCGAAGACACACAAACAAATCCCAGAAGGCGCTAAGGCTTCTGAGAAGTCCCACCGTCTGTAGAATGAGAAAGAAGGCACAAACATAAACTTTTGGCGCTCCGCGCGGATTTGTTAGATATGCGCTAGACCCCCCTCCCTGGCGCGCGGAGCTAGCCAGGGGCGGCGCCGGACGCGCCGCCGGGCGGGGGGGGGGGGGGGTAGGCCAGCGCGGATCCAAGAACTCCGCGCGGAGCGCCGAAAGTTTTTGTTTATGTGGTTTCCTTCTTTGAGAGAAGGCCTTCTCCGTCTCACTTCCCCCCCTCGCTCGCAGCCGTTCCAAAGATCCCAAACTTTGCTGCCGAACTGCCCCTACGCGTGCCCGGCGCGGGCGCGCTCAGCGCGCTCGGCCAGGGCCGCCGCGGCCGCCTCGGCGCGCGCGGCGGCCCTGCGGAGGTCGCCCGCGGAGGTGTCCGTCCACCTCGGCGCGCCGGGCGGGCTCGTGCGCTGCGAGGGAGATCCTGGAGACTCGCCCACCCCCTCCTCCTGCTCCTCC
>CAUYUJ010018408.1:71930-76930 GCA_963575745.1 Prorocentrum cordatum
TGCAAGGGAAAGCGGGCGTCAACAAAACAACCGGATCTGGATGACATCGTTTTACCTGAGGCTTCCTCACGAAAATAATGAAAATGAGGCTGCGGCCTAGGCGCGGCGGGGGGGTCGCGCACCAGGGGCCCCAACAATAATTATTCTTTAGAAGTAATAATCTTCAACAACAACAACCACAACAACAACAACAACAGCAGCAGCAGCAACAACAACAACCCACCTCCACTACCACCACTACTACAGAAACCCCCCACACCACCACTACCACCGCCACAACCACCACCAACACTATCACCACCACAACCCACCACAACCACAAACCCCCAAACCACCATACCACCGCCACCACCACCACCACCACAACCGCCACGACCAGAAACCACCCACCACCACCACCACCACCATCACCACCACCACAACCCACTACCACCACCACCACTACAAACCACCCCACCACCACCACCACCACAACCACCACCACAACAAAACACCACTACACCACCACCACCACCACCACCACCACAACCACCATGACCGCTACCACCACCACCACCACCAGAACCCACTTCGTGCCACAACTACTACCACCACCACACCCACCACGACAAACCACCACCACCACCACCACCACCGTCGCCACCACCACCACAACCCACCGCCACAACTACCACCACCGCCACCATCACTAGAAACCACCACACCACCACAGCCACCACCACCACCGCCACCACCGCATCAACCACCACAACAACCACCACACCACCACCACCACCACCTCCACCACCACCGCCACCACCAGCACCACCACCACCACCACAACCCACCACCACCACCACCACCACCACCATCTCAGAGAGGCCCCGAGAGACGCCCAAGAGGCGCCCAGGAGGCTTTACAAATGCCCCTCAGAAGCCCCCGAGAGCCCCTCGTCCTCGTCGACGCCTCCCGCCGCCGCCGGCAGCCGCCGCATGCGCCGGCGCGCCCGCCCAGAAAAGGAAGTCATCGTCTTCATCGACGCTCCCCGCCGCCGCCGCCAGCCGCCGCCGACGCCGGCGCCAACCCGAGGAGAGGAAAAGAGTAGGAGTAGGGGAGGAGCGAGGGAGGGGGCGGGAGGGGGGGGGGGGGGGAAACCCCCCCAATCCATCATGGAAGAAAGGGGGGGGGGAAGGGTGAGGTTTGAACCCCCCCTCCCTTCAATCCATGGGTGGGGGGGGGGGCAAGTCCAACCCCCCCCCCTTCCAAACGACCACAGAACGCGCTCTTTCCGTCCTCCGAATCGTGCCCCCGCTGCAGCGCTAGCCTCATTTCCGCGCTTCCGCTCGTTCCGAGTCGTGCTCCCGCTGCAGCGCTGGCGTCATTATTTCCAGCGCCATGCCACGGCAGGGTTCTCGGTCCTTCCAAATAGGCTCCAAAATCTAGAAAATGGCCCCCCGAAACAACCATCAGAAGTGATTACATTCGGTATCGATTCGTTGATTTTTGGGGCCGCAGAACCCCCCCCACTTTGAGGCGTCGCCACCCCATGCTATATCAGGCTACGCGTTGGTCTTCGACACCATGCTATGCCATGTAATGCTATGCCCTGCTACGACATCCGACTGTGCGAATAAAGAGGAGATCTACGCCATGGTAAGGGATGGGAGGGAGGGGTAAGACGCCAGATATGACGCGAGCTCACCTAGCTTGTCTTCCTCCCCCTCCCCTCCTCCCCGAAATCCCCGAAAACTTTAATCCGTAGTAAACGTTCAACTCCGATTCCGCCTCCGCCGCCGCTGCAGACAAGATTCCACGACGACATCCGACGCTACGGCGGCGACGACGGCATCCCACGTCCGACGACGGCGACGCCCTACGACGACGACGACGACGACGACGACGACGACGACGACGACGACGACGACAACGACGGCGGCGGCGGCGGCGGCGGCGACGACGACTTGCCACGTGCGACGGTCGACGGCGGCCGCGGCGGCAACGCCGCGGCGGCGCGGGCCTGTCGCAAGTCGTGCAGGTGCGACCACAGCCGCGGGAGCTCCGCGGCGGCGAGGCCGCCGAGCTCCCGGCACTCGAGCTCGGCGCGCAGGGCTGAGACCTCGGGAGGTGTGGCGTCCAGCGTCCCCCCGGGGCGGCACGCCCCTCCGAGGGCCCACGGAGGGTCTCCGGAGAGCCCTTGGAGGGGCCACGCACAGGCGAAATAGTTTGAAGGGGCCCCAGGACACACGAATAAATACACACAAGAAAAAAGATGCCCCATATTTTCTCATATTTCCTGGGTTTCTGTCTTCCCCCCCACTTCCCATATTTTCCCATATTTTCTGAGGGATCGAGGATTAGTTGTGTCTGTGTGTTTTTTCCTCTCCTGATAGTTACCACCCAGCGGTGTGGACTGAGGACGAGCGGGAGACCGCCAGCTGGCGTGCAGGAAAGGGGGTTGCATCCAGGAATTGTGGGTGCGACGAGAGTTGGGCGCGAGCTTGCGTGCAGGGAGCTCCGTGTTGAGCCCACCGTGGAAGAAGACACACACACACACACACACACTTCTCATTGCTGTTTCATTGCTTCAGGTGACGGTCGGTCGTTTCCCCGGGGGAGGGAGTAAACGGTAACGCGTGTGCGGGGTGGGGCATGTCGGGGCGGGGGGGCGCTGCGATCGCCATAATATGCGCGCGAGCACCCGCATGTCAGGGGGGGTCTATGCCCCCCCAATACGATCGGTACCGTTACCCGGGGAGGGGGGAGGGGGGGATTGGCCCTGGTAAGGACCGTTACTCGCCACAGGATACAAAAAAACGCGGTCTCTTGGGAGGCCTCGCTTCGCTGGCTTCCACGCGGTGAGGGCGACGTGTGCGAAGCAGGGAGCTGTGCACCACCACCGTGCCCAGCATGGGCCCTCCTGGGCCCTGGCAATGGGTGTATGCGCCGTTCTGGCCGCGGCCAGGGGGGACCATGCACCACCTGGAGGGTTTCGGAAATCCTGAACCAAAAATGTTGTCAACTCTTGGGAGGTCGACCTCTGCTTCCGCCGAGCTTCCGCCGCCTTCCCCTGGCGGAGCCGCCGCAGTTTCGCTTCCGCCGCCTTCTGCCAACCTTCCTCCGCCTTCCGCCGCCTTCCGCCGCGGAAGAGATGACAACACCTTTGATCCTAGAAGGCAAGGGCCTTTCCGGGACGCCTCATCTGAGGTCCTGGGGCCTAGGATGGCCTTGGCCAGGCACGGTGGTGGTGTATCCGCCACCGTGCCGTGGGCACGGAGTGGAGTATCATCATCGGCGGCGAGCAAGGCGGGGAAGTGAGAAGGAGCAGGCCTTCTCAGAAGGCGGCGGGACTTCTCAGAAGCCCTCTGGCCTTCTGAGAGGATTTTTGCGTCGTCGCGGAAGGCTTGGGAACTTCTCAGAAGGCCGGGGGACTTCCCAGACCTCTGACCCAGACCCCCGAAGTCATGTTTTTTCATGGTCTGGACCCACTGTCCAGGACCGGTTTTTCGTCCTGAGTCGTTTTTTGCCCGTTCCGAGTGCTGGTGAGGGCCCCGTCGTGATTTTTGCATGACTCGAGGGGGCCTGGGCGAAGGCCTCCTCCTTCCCACTTCCCCCCCCTCGCCCGCCGCCAACACCCAGTCCCGTGGAGTTCTCTGCACTGGGTCTTCTGAGCGCCCGTGGAAGGAGCCCAGAGCCCCCCAGTTGGCAGATGGCCCCAGGATCGCCGCGCGACCCGGGGGCGCCCCGCATGGCTCTGCAGAAGGCCAGGGATCCCCGAGACTGGCCCAGAGCCTCTCAGGACCCAGACCCCCTCCAGTCATGCAAAAATCACGACGGGAAGTTTCTCGCTATTCTTGGCCTCTGGGAGCCCTCACCGGACCTCGGGACCAACAGCTTGGGGTCTGGACCCTGGTCAGTTTGGAAAAGGGTGGGCATCAGCGGGAAGGGAATGGGGGGGGGGTCAACTCCCACGCGTGCACGCTTGACTGCCCGCTCATGTGAGCAGCACCGTGCGCAGCGTTCGGCCGAAAGGCAAGAGGCAGTCCCTGCACTGCAGCGGCGAGCACATAACTGTATAACATTTTAATGCGTGGGGATACCCATCAGTTTCACATCACACTCTGTGAAGTTTTGTTCGTTGCTCCGATGCCGTCGTAAAAAAAAGCCGGTCCCGGGGAATGGCTTCGGACCTCCGGGGATCGCGTCGTGAAAAAATCATGACGTCGGGGGTCTGGGGAGGGCCCTAGGACGGCCCAAGAGGCGCCGATGCGGCGCAAGGGCGCTCCGAGGCGGCGCAAGAGAGACGTCCCCAGAGGGCTCCGGCATGACCCCCTCAGAAGGCCCCAACAGACCAGAATCATGGCAGCTCCATCAGGTTTTCAATCATATTGGCGCTCTCGCGTTGGGCTTCAGAACGCCTGTGACGGCCCAAGAGACTCCAAAAGACTCCCGAAGATAGTCCAGGAGGACCCCGAGAGGGCCCCAAGACGGCCTCAGAGGGCTCCAAGACGGCCTACAAGAAGCCCCTGAGATGGCCCAAGAGTTTTGAAAACGAGCCACTTGAACTGCCCAATAAGGACCCCTTGCGAACCTTTTCCCCGAATATTGCCCCCAAGACACACAACGTACCCCCAAGAGGCCCCCCAGACACGCCCAAGAGGTCCCATCAGGCCCCCTAGAGGCCTCCAAGATGCCTCCAAAGAGGGCCCCTCCAATATGCCCCGAAGAGACTCCCAAGAGACCCTCAAGAGGCCTCCAAAAAGCTCCGGAGAGTGACCCCAAGAGACCGCAACACGCATCTAAGAGGCCTCTGCCTACAACCAAGGCACGGTGGCGGGATGGACCGAAGGCCACTGGACATCGTGAAGACGCCTTCTGCGGGCCTTGCCGCGACGACGCTGGCGTTGGCTTCTGACACCGCTTGGATCTTTCGACTTTGAAAAATCACGGCTTCCCGCTGGCGTAGGCCCTTCGGGGATCTACTGACCCGGGTCAGTGCACACCCAGGTCAGCCTGGCCTCGCA
>CAUYUJ010018408.1:79430-84430 GCA_963575745.1 Prorocentrum cordatum
GGTGATCTCCTGCTCGTCGAGGATCGTCCTCAGCTTCCTCTCGCTCTGCCTGCTCGCCTCGTCGAGCTCGTCCGACATCTTCTTCAGCTGGGCGACCTCGGCCTTCAGGCCCTCCGCGCGCACGGGCAGGCGCCCCGCCAGGTGCTCCAGGACAAGCTGCCTCCCCTCGAGGCTGGCAATCTGCCCCTTGTGCGCCTCCGCCACCGCCTCCAGCACGGCGCTGGCGGCGGGGGCCTCCTGTCTGGACGCCCCGCACTGCGTCGGCATGCCCCCCCTCCTCCTCCTCTCCTCCGTGGCCGCCTCGCTCCGCTTCCTCCCCCCCCCCTGCGCGCCGGGGCCGATCCGCGCATCGGTCGCGCCCCGGGTCACCGCCCGCTGAGGCGGCCCACTTCTGCCTCGCCGCCGGCGTAACACATTCGGACGCCCGGCACGGGTAGGGACAACATGGGTGCGGCGCCCAACTGCAAAGTGTTGTCCAGAACCGACAGCGGCCGCTGTCGGGCAGGCGGCTTGTGGACCTCAGTGAGCAGCGTCCGCGGCGGCGCGGGCAGCGAGGAGTCCAGTTCAAAATGAACGGGAACTGACAATGGGCATCGTACACACTCTTTCCGTACCCATGTCGATCCTCACGATCCTGTGGGGAAGCCAAAAGACACCGATATGCCGCCACCCCCCAGACCTCTCCTGGGGTGCGCTCTGACCAAAACCCCGAGGCGCATGCAGCGGTGGCGACGAGGGCCCCCCTGGGATGCCGCCACAAAGGCAAAAACGAAGCCAGGGCAGTTGTATTCTCAGGCCCCGACGTCGCCGTTTTTTTACAACGTCGACCCCCAGAGGTCTCGACCCCTTCCCCAGGACCAGTCTTTAATTCTGAATCGTTTTGTGACCGTCCCACGGCCCAGTAAGGGCCCCTGGAGGCCGAAGATAACGAAAAACCTCCCGTCGCGATGTTCGTTCACAACGCGAAGTGGTCTGGGTCGTACGTTTTGAGCAGGGTCCGACCGTCCTGGCATTCAGGCCTACCACGCAATCATCAAACAAGATGTCCTTATAACAAACACAACAGTTCTGAGAACAGACAGCCGAGGTGCTAGAACAAGACAGTCCCAGCCAGACCTGCTCTAAAAGAACATTTTCCGCAGACCACAGAACATGTCCTCGGGACATCCGTCGGTGGGCCTACAGGCAGGCCGGGACGCTTCGCCACTGCTCGGGCCTTTTTCGGGGGCGCGCAAACACGGATTAGCAACCCATGGATTTGGAGCGCGGTCGCCAATTCCATGGATCGGGGGAGGTGCCCTCCCCAAAATGCGGCCGGTGCCGCCTCGCTCGGCGGCGGAAATCCGCGATTTCCCATGGAAACGGGACACGCCGCGAATCTACGCCCCCTGAATCCATGTTTGCGATCGTCCGACTTTTCCTCCTCGGATCCTGGCTGTCCCCGCCCGCCCCCGCGCCGAAGAAGCGCAGGCCGCCCGCCCCCTGCGCGCGCGGCAGCAGGTCCGGCGCAGCCAGGTGCCGCAGGTACTCCTCGCGCCCCGGCGCGTCGCAGGCGCCGCCGCGGGGCGCCCCGGCGCCCCCCGGCGGCTTCGGCGCCCGCGGCCTCGCGGTCGCCTGGGAAGCACAAGGGCGTGTCTCGGCGGCGAGCAAGGAACGCCTCCTCCTCCGCCTCCTCCTCCTCGTCCTTTTCCTGCTCCTGCTCCTCCTCCTCCTCCTCCTCCTCCTCTCCCCTCCTCCCGCCTCCTCCTCCTCCTCCTCCTCTTCCTCCTCCTCCTCCTCCTCCTCCTCCTCCTCCTCCTCCTCCTCCGCCTCTCTGGGGGGTGGGAGTTGCAAGGGGGAAGCTCACAAGGGAAAGAGGCGCACAGACACAGGTCATCGTCGACTCCCCGGAGACGGAGGATGTGGGGAAATATGGGCACACCACGGGGCCTTGTGCTGCATGTTCGGGTCGGGCCTGCGTCTCCAGCAGAGGCGCACAGCACCAGTGCGTGTCGCCGCGCCGCTTGTTCTGGCGCGCGGCCCTGCGTTTTGGGGAGGGCGCCGGGGCAAACTCAGCCTCGGACGCATGGCTTGCAGAGGGGTTTGCCGCAGCGCATGCTGTGTCTCCTTCGGCGCGGGATGCAGGGTTTGCGGTGGGCTTGCCGTGGTGGCGGTGCCGTCCACTTTGGGCGCGTCGAGAATAAACGGCGCGGCGACATGTCCATGCGCTCGGCGGCGAGCAAGAGGGGGAAGTGAGAAGGAGAAGGCCTTCTCAGAAGGCTCGGAAGCCCCCTGGCCTTCTGAGAAGTTTTTTGAGCCTTCCCCGAAGACGCAGCAAGTACTTCTCAGAAGGCCGCAGGACTTCTGAGAAGCCCCGCCACCTTCTGAGAAGGCCTTCTCCTTCTCTGCCCAGGGGGCGCCCGCCGCGGAGCTTCCACCGTGAGGCAGGTGTCGGAAACAATTAAGCAACCCTCATGCAGAACATATGCTTTGAACCTCCCCCCCCTCCCCCCAAAATGCAATGTTGGCTTCGGATCTTCCGATTTTGGGGCCTCCGAGCGGTCTTGCGAAAACCTGTCAACTTTGAATTGCGGGGGAGGGGGGGAGTGTTGCTTAATTGTTTCTCTCAACTGGGTGTCCGAGCGCGCGCGTCCCCCGCTCGCGGCCTCGGCCCCGAGAGTGCAGGGGCGTGTGTTTGCGCGGTGCCCATCGCCCGCAGCGCCGCCCAGACGTCGGCGTGCTGGGCCGCGGGCGCGCCCGCGTCGCCTGGGGGGGGGAGGGGGGACCAAACGATGCCCATACCGCTGCTTTGGCGTACCATGCGGGGCCTGCTCTGGAACATGATATATATATATATATGTGTGAATATATATACACACATATATGTATGTGTATATATACATATATATACACATATATATATATATATATATATATATATAGAGAGATGTGTGAATATGTGTATATGTATAAATGTATGGATACCCTTCCTCCAAGCTTGCACTGCGCCGGGCGCAACGGCCGCGCTGTCTGCCGGCGTATCCACCCCGAACGCGTTTTGGTACGCAGCGGCGCCCCGTGTGTCCTTAGAGGCCTGTGGCCAGAGAGTGAGAACGGCATGTGGCACAAGCCCGAGATATTGGTCTTCTGGGGAAATGTTGCCCTCCGACCGCCACTCCCCAGACCTCTCCTGGGATGCGCTCTGGCCAAAGTTTCGGGGAGAATCCAGCCGTGGCGAAAAGGGCTCTCCGGGACGAACAGCGGTATCGGTTTTGGACGCCCGAGACGAGCATGAAAAAATGGTACGATGCTTAACAACCAATTTGCCCAAAACCAACAGCGGCCGCTGTTGGGCAGGCGGCCTCCTGTCTCAAATGGACAACGTCCGCGGCGACACCGGCAGCGAGTACTGTTCAAAATTATCAAGAACTGCGGTCGATCGTTGTACCAATTCTTTGAAAACATGAATTCGTTCGCAGCGATAACAGTCGTTGCGGGGGGATGGGAGGGGGCGGGTGGGGGGGGCTGAACGTCAACGCCCCCCCCCCCCCGCCCGTGTGGGTCCAGCCAGCACCACAAACTGTCGTGCCGGACGAACTGCGGCAGTGCCGGGGACGCACCTGGCGGGGGGGGAGCGTTGCGTCATGGGAGAAGGGGGGAGGGAGAGTGGGGGGAAGGGGGGGCCTACCGCGCGTTAGGGCCCAGAGGGTGAAACACACTCTCCTTCGACCGTGCCGATCGGTCTCGCTTCTTCCTCCGAGCCAGGGCTCGACCTAAAAACAGCGTTTTTCCCCATATCCTAATGATTGGGGTTCTTGTTATTACTCTGACGCCTCCCACTCCTCCTCGTCCTTCTTCCTCCCGCCTCCCACCTCCCTCCTCCCAATGATAATCACCAGATAAGACAAGATAAGATGAGATACTACAAGATAAGATAAGCTATCACAAGATATGATAAGGTAAGATAAGATATATGACAAGGTATGATAATAGATAAGATAAGACAGCCTATGGAGTAATAAGATAGGACAAGATATGATGCGATAAGATGAGTTGATATAAGATAAGCTAATACAAGATAAGAGATTTCAAGATAATATAAGATAGAGGGTAATAAAGGTAAGATAAGATAGGACTCGATCAGATAAGATGAGACTCACTCTCACTCAGACTCACTCACAGTCACATTCACTCACACTCACACTCTCTCATGATCACAAAACGCTGCCAGGGGCATCATTTGGGAGCCCCAAGGGGGAGCCACCCTGGCTGATCTCACGAGCCCGTTCGCGCCGATTTTGGTGGGACGTCTCAGCTAGAATTGCCGCTTGGCGTCCCCAACATGTATCTCTTGAGAGCCTCATGGTCGCAAAACGCTGCCAGGGGCATCACTTGGGAGCCCCAAGGGGGAGCCACCCTGGCTGATCTCACGAGCCCGTTCGCGCCGATTTTGGTGGGACGTCTCAGCTAGAATTGCCGCTTGGCCTCCCCAACATGTATCTCTTGAGAGCCTCATGGTCACAAAACGCTGCCAGGGGCATCATTTGGGAGCCCCAAGGGGAGCCACCCTGGCTGATCTCACGAGCCCGTTCGCGCCGATTCTGGTGGGACGTCTCAGCTAGAATTGCCGCTTGGCGCCCCCAACATGTATCTCTTGAGAGCCTCATGGTCACAAAACGCTGCCAGGGGCATCATTTGGGAGCCCCAAGGGGGAGCCACCCTGGCTGATCTCACGAGCCCGTTCGCGCCGATTTTTGGTGGGACGTCTCAGCTAGAATTGCCGTTTGGCGCCCCCAACATGTATCTCTTGAGAGCCTCATGGTCACAAAACGCTGCCAGGGGCATCATTTGGGAGCCCCAAGGGGGAGCCACCCTGGCTGATCTCACGAGCCCGTTCGCGCCGATTTTGGTGGGACGTCTCAGCTAAAATTGCCGTTTGGCCTCCCCGACATGTCTCTCTTGAGAGCCTCATGGTCGCAAAACGCTGCCAGGGGCATCATTTTGGAGCCCCATGGGGGGTC
>CAUYUJ010018408.1:86930-96930 GCA_963575745.1 Prorocentrum cordatum
GGAAGGGAGCCCGAGACTCCAAGGCGCAGTGGGTATGGATGCACATCTTGCCCGCAGACCTCGGAGACGGTGGCGACCGACGCGGCAGGCAGGCTCTCCACCTGAGCGGCGAAAAGAAACGGGTCTTACGCGAAATGGCGCGGCAACGTGTCGCGGTGGCTGACGCAGGCCGCCAGCGCGGCACGCCACACTGGAGACAAGGGCGCTTACGCGTGGCCCTGCGCGGAAAGCTTACGCGCGAGTGTTCGCGCAATTGATCTCGTTTTCTTGCGTCGCTCACCTGAGACGAAGCTAGGACAGGGATCAAATCGAACAGGGATGGATCGGGGATCTCTGAGATCCAGCGACCCTGGAGGATGCATCGGGCGCCGCGGCCTCCTCGGAGCGCTGCGGAACGCTCTGAGAGCCTTCTGGAACGCTCTCCGGCGGGGGCTCATGGAGGGAGGCCCCATATGGGCCACCCCCTATTACCACGCGCCCGACGCTCTCTGGAACGACTTCTCCTGGTCCTAGCCGCTAGCCCCGCCCGACCACCTGCGCCCCGGCGCCGTGCTGCAGAACGCCCACCCAGGGCAGCTCGATCGCCGCGACCAGCCCCCTGGAGCGCGCCAGCACGACCGGCGCCGCACCCTCCGAGTCGTCGCCTTTCGGCGCTGCTTGCGCTCGGGAGCTTTTGCGCAGCGTGTCGCAGCGGCGGCCCCAGCGGCACGCTCCATCCCCCTGCCCCTCCTTCTCCTCCTCCTCTCCTCCTCCTCCTCCTCCTCCTCCTCCTCCTCCTCCTCCTCCTCTTCCTCCTCCTCCTCCTCCTCCTCCTCCTCCTCCTCCTCCTCCTCCTCCTCCTCCTCCTAAATTTCAGACGGTGCGTACAGGTTTCACGGAAAGCAGTTGACGCGCGCAACTATCGCCAGCTCGAGTGTCAGCCTGGTCGGCCAAATCGAGGGTCGAACCGTGAAGGGGGCGGGCCATAGTGGGCGCTCCGAAAGGAACTCGCGAAGCCCCCACCCCACAACGGCGCTCGCCGATGCAAAGTCGTTGAGAGCAGCTGTTTTGAGAGCTGACAGCGGTCGAAGTGATCGCAACATGTGTTCGGGAGGGGGTTGGGTATGTCCGGTTGGGCGGACGTGCTGAGATCAGAGAGGCATGTGCCTGCCTCTCTTGCTTCTTTCCGCCGCCGCCCGCTTGCCACCCGCTCGCCTGCTCTCTCTCCACCGTCAACCTGGACAGAGGCGCGCCCCCCTCGCGTTTCTGTCATCGCCTGACTGTCAAGCTTCAAGCCTTGGCCCGTCGGGGGCATCGGCAATGGGCTTGGTGAGCGTAGTCCGTCGCTAACCACACACCCTCTTGCAGATATGGATGGGAGTGGGTGTTGGAGGGGTTAAGTCAGCGAGTACATCGCTGTGAAGCGTGATTTTCTGGCGCAGCCAGGGATACGCCGAGAGCAGCCGTGCAGGATTGCCCACCCTGTCCGCCGCCAATTCCCGGCCACGGCCAAAAACTTCAATCCTTTGCAGCCTAGTGCCAGACGCTCTGCGTCCACATGGCTCCCTTGCACCCAGTTGCACGCGTAGTTAATACTATGGGACTGGGTGAGATTCGTGGGGTTAGGCAGGTGGTTGGAGGAAGTTACTGTCTGACTTGACTTCAGGTGCCCGTGCAGAGTTTGCGAGTCTCGCCTCTTAGCACAGCCACACGAGCTGACTGTGCTGACTGCCTCTGCTAGCTGCAGCGCCGCCATTAGCTGACAGGCCATACGCTTCATCAGCAGCGCAATCCAAAATCCCTCCCTCCCTCCCTCCTTCCCTCCCTCCCTCCCTCCCTCCCTCCCTCCCTTTCAGTACACCCTCCTCCTCCTCCTGCCCCTCCTCCTCCTCCTCCTCTCCTCCTCCTCCTCCTCTTCTCCTCCTCCTCCTCCTCCTCCTCCTCCTCCTCCTCGCCTCCTCCTCCTCCTCCTCCTCCTCCTCCTCCCTCCCTCCCTTTCAGTACACCCTCGGGGCCCCGGGGGGGGGCCTGCCTGCGCCCCCCGGGGGGGACCTCTCTGGGCCCCTCGAAGGCTCCCTTCCTGCAGCCTCCGCGTTTCCCTCCTTGCGGGCGGCCCGATCGCCCTGCAGCGGGGGGGCCCCGGACAGGCACACCATGGGCATCTTGGTGGTGCCGAGCGCCAGGTCGATCTCGTCAAAGGTGGCAAAACTGGTTTCGCTCTTCTCCTGAAGGGGGGAGCGGAAAGATGCCGGTGTCTATAGAGTCGGACTTGATTGGTCAGGACCCCCGCGAGAGGACGCAAGACCTTTCCGAGGGCCGCATCGCCATAGGAATGTGAGAGGCAGGGGTCGCGAGACACAGGACGCGAGGGTGCCCTGGATCTGGCAGGGTCGACCTCCTGGCCAGAGCCGACCGTACTCCATGGACCTTTCCTGGGGCGCGTTCTGAACAGGGCGTTCTGGGGCGAAAGCAGTCGTGGCGTCGAGGCCCCCCCTGGAGGCCCAGAAAGGCGAGCACGAGGGAAGGGGGGGCCATCAGCGTCGGGACACGTTTTTCTCCCCCCCCCTCTTCCGCGCAGGAAGCTCTCGCCCCACGCGGCTGAAACTTCGGACTGAGCCCACCGCTGAGGATGACGATCTCCACGAGCCCCGTCACCGTCGCGCGCGCGAGGACCGCCGCGGGCGAGTGCGCGACCACGTGCACGCTGCAGTAGTCGCCGCCGCGGTGTCTCGGCGACCGCGGGGTCTGGTCCCCTGGGGTCTCGTCCCTCTCCTCGACCAGCACCTGCTCCGCGGGGGTCCACCGCTGCGCGTAGGCCCTGGCGTCGCCGTGCATGTGCAGCCGGTGCCGCACGGGCACCCCCGCCTCGGGCGGCGGCGCAGGCGGAGCCACGGCAGGGCCGCCCTGCTGCCGCAGCGCCTCGCAGGCGTACGCCTGGTGCAGGGGCCAGGGAGACACACACTTGAATAGACGCAACCCCCAGGATTCCCCAGATCTTTCCCATGTTTTCTAGGTTCTCGTCGCCCCCCCCTCTTCCCAGATGTTCCCACACTCTCCGGGGATTCGACGATGAATTGCGGCTGTGTGTGTGTGTGTGTGTTTTCCCCTCCCGAGCCTGGGCCTCCACGTCGCCGGGGCCCTCCCTGCTCAGCGCACCCAGGACCTGCTCCCGGCTCCCGCCTGTCGTCGGCTGCGCGCAATGAGTGCCCCATGGGCAAGGGCGGCCTCTGGCGCGCCGCTTCCGGGGGGCACGCGGGAGGGCCGAGTCCAAGCGTGCCGGGCAATGCTGACTACCTACCAGACCACCCCAACCCAACCCGAAGACCCGAATTTCGGGTTGGGGGGGTAAGGGTTCCACGCGCGTTTTTGTTGATGTTTCCTGACCACCCCCCACTAGAAATCGAGGGTAAATCTGAGCCTTCGGGTTGGGTTGGGGTGGTTTGGTGGGTGGTGAAATGCCGGGGGGCACCCCCGTGAGCCCGCACCAGAGGTTACTCCGGCGAGAGGCCACTCCTGCTTGCGGCCGATGCCGGCTCCGCGCAGGGAGTGGCCCCGGGGAACGGTGCCCTTCGACGCGCGGCATCGGGGGGCCGCGGGTGGGGGTGGGGGGGGGGGCCCAGGGTCCGGGCGCGCAGGCGCGTGCGGGGGGGCGCCGCCGTGCCCGCGCCAGCGGTCACTCTGGCGAAGGGTGGCTCGTACCCGTCGGTCGGAAGGAGTATAGGTAGAGCCATGGAGCAGGAATGCGCTGGAAGCAGATTGGATTTCCGCCCGCCCCCTGGAAGAGGAGGGAAGAGGAAGGAGACGCACTCGACGATGGTTGAAGTAGGGAGGCGCCCATCAAGCAGCGCGGGGTCTGGGAATCCAAGAATGCCTTCTTTCAACGACAGGCGTGCACTTCGGGGATGGACAGACCCCCCTTTAGTAAAACGTGGTTTAGTGAAAACGACCTGAGGCCCAAACCTGGCGGGCGCAAGACTGGAAAATCACGGCCACGGCGCCCTCTCGAGAACCAAAAAAACTGACAATTCACGAATCGACGTGTCACTGTTGGGGGTTCTGTCCACCCCCGATTGAAGCAGGAAGGCACCCATCAAGCAGCGCGGGGTCTGGGAATTCAAAAATACCTTCTTTCAACGACAGGCGTGCACTTCGGGGATGGACAGACCCCCCTTTAGCGAAACGTGGTTTAGTGAAAACGACCTGAGGCCCAAACCTGGCGGGCGCAAGCCTGGAAAATAACGGCCACGGCGCCCTCTCGAGAACCGAAGACGGACAATTCACTAATCGACGTGTCACTGTTGGGGGTTCTGTCCACCCCCGAGTACTGTTACGTGCAGCCGAGCCTGGGAGGTGGGCCTGCGCCGGGAGCACGGGGCTCCGGAAGCACATCCGGCCGCGGGTGCTCAGGAACACGACGGCCATGCAGGGCCACAGGTCGCCCACGGCGCCAGCGGGTGCGCCAGGGCCCCCCGCGAGGGCGCCGAAGGCGAAGTCCGCGACGCCCTCGCCGGGCTCCGCGCTGCCCCCGAAGGCCACCTCGAACTGCACCTCCGGGCAGGCGGCCGTCGCCCTCCGCGAGAGGTCGAGCAGCTGCCACGTGCCGTCGCTGAGGAGGGCTCCGACGTGGAGGTCGCTGAGGGGGTGCCACAGCAGCTTCACGAAGCGGACGTCGGTGGAGCGGGAAGCGTCTCGCGGGGCGTCCGAGGGCGCGAGGGGCACGGCGGAGACGTGGGCCCTGCCGGTGTCCGAGGCGACCGCGTCCAGCTCCGGCACCACAAATGCCGCACAGCATCGGGGCGCCACTAGCAGCGCTGCCCGCCCGCTGGAGTTCAGGAGGAGCTGGTGGAAGGGGGCCTCCTCGACGCCGTAGCCGGGCACCTCGACCACGAGCGTCAGCTGGGCGCCCTCCTCCGCGCCGCGCTGCGCCGAGCCAACAGCACCGCCCGGGCCCGCTGCCCGAGGGCCCGCCAGCACGGAGACGTGCACGGACACCTGAGCGACGAAAAGGGACGGGCCTTCCGCGCGAGATGGCATGTCACGTTGCATCCTCGGGGGGACCTCCGCCCTGTCCCCTCGCGGCCCCGTCCGCGTCGAATCCGCGTCGGATCCGTGTCGGACTCGTCGGATCCGTGTCGAATCCGCGCCGAATCCACGCCGAATCCGCGTCCGGTCCGCATCGAGCCCACGGCGGGCACGAGAAAAGACACCAATTTGGGGGGGGACGCGCGAGGTCCCCCGAAGATGGCAGCGTGGGGCATGGCGACCTCACGCGGTGGCGTGCGCGGGCCGCCAGCGCGTCGCGCCACACTGGAGACGAGGGCCACGTGCGCGCCATCTTGCCGCGGAAGGCTTGCGCGCGAATGTCCGCGCAGTATGATGGGCCTGTCTTCCGCCGCCACCACCATAAGTTGGAAGGGGGGAGGGGGTCCTCCTCCCGCTCTTCCTCCTCCTCCTCCTCCTCCTCCTCCTCCTCCTCCTCCCCCTCCTGCTCCTCCTCCTCCTCCTCCTCCTCCTCCTCCTCCTCCTCCTCCTCCCCTTCCTCGTCCTCCTCCCCCTCCTGCCCCTCCTCCTCCCCCTCCTCCCCCTCCTGCCCCTCCTCCTCCCCCTCCTCCCCCTCCTGCCCCTCCTCCTCCCCCTCCTCCCCCTCCTGCCCCTTCCTCCCCCTCCTCCCCCTCCTGCCCCTCCTCCTCCTACTCCTTTCCCCCCATCCAACTCATGGTGGTGGTGGTGGTGGAGAGCAGGCCCATCACAGCGGGGCCCCGTGTTCTTCCGTCGCGGACCTGCGAGCCGGGCGCGCCCGCCGCCCCGGACGGGGCCTGCGCCCCGAGCACGAAGGCCGCCGCCCTGCCGGTTTTCGCGGCAGCTCGTGGGAGCCTCCCGGGTCCGTGGTGCTGTGGCGCTCGCGCAGCGACGCTGGCCGACGCTACACCGACGCTACACCGACGCTAGGCCAGCGCTGTGGCTGGCCAGACGCAAGTCGACGCGGGTGCACCCGAACAGCGGAGTCACGAGGGTACTCCAGGGAATGAGGGTGGCACAACAGCTCGGCGCCCTCTTGATGCGTGTGTCTAGGCGAAACCAATGGAAGCCTGTGACAATTCAAACGGAAAGCCCTACTTGTGTATCACCTTCCACACCGTCTACTCGGAAGGCATGGAGAGAAGAGGCCAAATCGGCTACACGCAAGAGTGACCCGAGGCAAGAGTGACCTTTGATGCGCGACTTTCGGGAGCTGCGGGGGGGGGGGGGGGGGGGGGAGGGGCAAACCCGAGCGCACAGCCCGCTGCTGCCGCATCGCATCCAGCCATCTGAGGGCCCCAGTGCGCCCGCACCCAAAGTCACTCTGGCGAAAGGTCACTCCTACTGTGGCTAGACAAGTGCGTTCCACTGCTCGCCAAGTGACTGCTCGCAAACGGCCTGGATCCGCCGCGAGGCATCCCCGACCCACTGCGCCGGAGACACAAGCACTTGCCGCCGGACGTGTGCGAGGGGAGGCACCTTTTGCTGGCAGCGGCACGCGCTCGGCGACGCTCGTGTAGCCGACCCAGGTCGGCTACACGCAGAGAGTGGCCCTACAGGGCAGCTTTTCACACATAGGATGTTATATATATATATATATATAAAATAGGATGTTTAATACATGACTAATTTATGAATAGATGTATGCATGAACTCCTCGTTGTTTTTAATACCAAATCCCTGCATGCTTTACCTAACAGCGAAGACTGATAGGTTTCTAGTAGTGTCAAAAAAAAACAGCATGACTCCCCAAGGGGGTCTGGGCGGGATCCGGACGGGATCCGGGGGAATCCAGGGATTCCTTTTTTAGCCAACAGTAACGCACTTCGTGGTCTTCGAGTTCCCAGAACTCCATTCCTGGGCATGATTTTGAATGCCCGGGGCCAACTGTAGGCCACTTCGTGTTCTTCGAGTTCCCAGAACTCCACTCCTGGGCATGATTTTGAATGCCCGGAGCCAACTGTAGGCCACTTCGTGGTCTTCGAGTTCCAAGAACTCCATTCCTGGGCATGATTTCGAATGCCCGGAGCCAACTGTAGGCCACTTCGTGTTCTTCGAGTTCCCAAACCTCCATTCCCCGGCCACATTTTGAATGCTGAGGCAGGCTGATGCTGAAGCTGAAGCAGGCTGAGGCTGAGGCAGGCTGAGGCTGAGGCCGAGGCTGAAGGCAGACTGAGGCTGAGGCTGAAGGCAGACTGAGGCTGAGGCTCATGCAGGCTGAGGCTGAGGCTGAGGCAGGCTGAGGCTGAGGCTGAGGCAGGCTGATGCTGAGGCAGGCTGAGGCTGAGGCTGAGGCTCATGCAGGCTGAGGCTGAGGCACCTGAGTCTGGGCCGAGGCTGAGACCGCGCTGCTGAGGCTGAGGCAGGCTGAGGCTGAGGCTGACGCAGGCTGAGGCCGAGGCAGGCTGAGGCTGAGGCTGAGGCAGGCTGAGACTGAGGCTGAGGCAGGCTGAGGCTGAGGCGGAGGCTGATGCAGGCTGAGGCTGAGAGGCTGACGCTGAGGCTGAGGCAGGCTGAGGCTTGAGCAGGCTGAGTCGAGGCCTGAAGCGGCTGAGGCTGAGGCTTGGAGTTGCTCATGCAGCTAGCTGACAGGCGGAGGCTGAGGCCGAGTCTAAGGCTGAGGCAGCAGACTGAGGCTGAGGCTGAGGCAGGCTGAGGCTGAGGCTGAGGCGGAGGCAGGCTGAGGCTGAGGCTGATGCAGGCTGATGCTGAGGCAGGCTGAGGCTGAGGCTGAGGCTGATGCAGGCTGAGGCTGAGGCAGGCTGAGGCTGAGGCCGAGGCTGAAGGCAAACTGAGGCTGAGGCTGAAGCAGGCTGAGGCTGAGGCAGAGGCAGGCTGAGGCTGAGGCAGGCTGAGCTGAGGCAGGCTGAGGCTGAGGCTGAGGCTGATGCAGGCTGAGGCTGAGGCAGGCTGAGGCTGAGGCCGAGGCTGAAGGCAGACTGAGGCTGAGGCTGAAGCAGGCTGAGGCTGAGGCTGAGGCAGGCTGAGGCTGAGGCTGAGGCAGGCTGAGGCTGAGGCAGGATGAGGCAGGCTGAGGCTGAGGCTGAGGCTGCAGGCTGAGGCTGAGGCAGCTTGAGGCTGAGGCCGAGGCTGAAGGCAGACTGAGGCTGAGGCTCATGCAGGCTGAGGCTGAGGCTGAGGCAGGCTGAGGCTGAGGCAGGCTGAGGCTGAGGCTGAGGCAGGCTGAGGCTAAGGCTGTGACTGCGACTGCCGTTGACAGCAGAATTCTACAACTGGATTCTCATCTGAATCTTAAGGGGAATGCTTCCAGATATGCTCCTACACATCGCTGTTAGGTTGCTTTGCCGGGATAATGACACATGATCCGCACGCGGAGCATGTATTGAAACCGGCGCTGTAGGCAGGAGCGACCTCTGGTTCGCGGCTCCACCCGCGGCGCGTGGTTGGCCAGAGCCAGGCGCGCAGTGCCGATGCCATCGCCCCGCGCTCGGAGGTCGGAGGGCCCCAGAGTTCGGACGCCCGGCAAAAAGGGCACGAATAAACTGCGCAGGATGCCCAACAACGCATGTTTGAAGGTGCCCACAAACACACAAATAAATACACATTAATAACATAATTCCCGATATTTTCCAATATTTTCTGGGTTTTCGTCTTCCCCCCCACTTCCCATATTTTCCTATATTTTCTGGGGAATCGACGATGAATTGTGTCTGTGTGTTTTTCCCCTCCTGAATGTTGTCCAAAACCGACAGCGGCCGCTGTTGGGTAGGCGGCCGTCTATCTCAAATAGACAATGGCAGCGGCGACGCCGACAGCGAACCCTGTTCAGAATGAACAGGAACTGCTGTTGGACTTCGTAGCCAGTGTTTCCGTACCCACCTGCGATCGTCCCGATCAGCGTCGACTACACGCAAGAGTGACCCTGGGTCAGGGTGATATTTGGCGCGCGGCGTTTTGTGGGCCGCGGGGGGGTCAAACACAAGCGCGCGCACCGCATCGCGCTTTGCGATCGGGGGACCCCAGTGGGCGCGCACCAGAGGTCACTCCGGCGAAGGGCCACTCTTACGTGCAGTCGACAGGGGGCCCGCACCAACGGTCACTCCGGCGAAGGGTCACTCTTACCTGTAGTCGACCAAGGGAAGCTGGCGGCGCGCACAACGGGGGCAGGGGGAGGGGGGAAGGCTTCTGAGAAGGAGGCTGCTTCTTTGAGGGCGCCAGTCTTACATCTAGAGTTAAGTCGGGCCTGTCCCCCTACAGCCCGATTTGGGGTAACAAAATTATAGAATACCCGAACAGATTCCAAAAATGCCCAAAACTGGAGAAAACAAATCCCCTGACTATTTTTTTGAGCTTCCCCCCTGTAGAGGGACAGGCCCGACTTACATCCACAGAGAAGGCCCGCGACTCCGAGGGAGGTTCCCGCGATTCGCTGCCGAGCCTCCCTGCGCCCTCCGGGCCCGCGGGCAGGCGCCGCACCGCCGCGAGGTCGCGGAGCGGCGCGGCCCCCTCCGGGCGGCCGCCCGGCGGGGCCTCGCCGGCGGGCGCGGGCCGGTCCCGGAAGGCCTCCTTCCACACGGGCAGGGACTCCAGCGCGGCACCCCACTCCATGGCAGGGGGCCACCGCGCACGGGAAGGGGAGGGGGAGGGCGAGGAGGAGGAGGGGGAGGAGGGAGGGAGGAGGAGGGGAGGAGGAGGAGGAGGAAAAAATATAAAGATAAAAAAAAAAAAAAAAGGAGGGGAGGGGGAGGGGGAGGGCGAGGAGGAGGAGGAGGCGGCGGCGGCGGAGGGCCGAGGGAGCGGCGGGTCCCTTGTCGGGATACGCGCTGGGGCCCAGGAGCCCCGCACGCAGCCGCTCTCCCCCTCTCGGGGTCTTGAGCCAACTGCCTGGCTCTGCGTGCGGCTTTGTTGCTGGTGACCCTCCTTCTGCTACAGCTACTCCTCCTATGTATCCCTGTCCTCTTCCCTCCTCCTGCTCCTCCCCCACTTCCTGGTGATCACAGCTGCGTGGTCAAGCTTGTACTATAGAGGTCTTCCTCCTCCT
>CAUYUJ010018408.1:101930-106930 GCA_963575745.1 Prorocentrum cordatum
GGGCAGCTGATGAAGATGTATACACTTATATATATATATATATACACACACGTTCATGCATACATGCATGCATGCATGCATGCATGCATGCATGCATGCATGCATGCATACATACATACATGCATACATACATACATACATACATACATACATACATACATACATACATACACACATACATCATACATACAGGCAGACAGACAGATAGACAGACAGACAGACATACAGACATACATGCATGCATACATACATATATCCAGACATGCATACATTCTACATACACACAAGCACACACATCTATATATATATATATATATATAAAGAGAGGGAGAGAGATATTCGTGTTGGCACACGTGCGCGCATCCTCGATGACCACAAATAGCGGTGCGATGGCGGTAGAGCGAGGCAAGAGGTGAAGGATATGCCTCCTTTACAGGGTGGCGGATCTGGGGGCCCTGGCGCAGAGCCCAGCACCATTCCCGGGAACATGATGCCCCCAGGAGGCAGAGCAGCCCCGGAGGTGAGGTGGCGAATCGTGGGGCCCCCGCCGGACGCTGCGAGCCTCGGAGGCCCACCCCCTCGACCGTAGAACCGTCCCTCGGCCGGGCGCCCCCTCTTTGCCCCCCCACCGCGGGAAGGCCGCTCGCCCCAGGCGACCGGCCAGGGCAAACGGAGGGGAGGATTGCCTCGGCCCCAAGAGGAGGACCACCTCACCTCGCTCCCTTTCTCCCGGCTCCTATGGCACTACCGCCTCCGCCTGGGCCGCGCCGCACACGCGCACACGAGCGGGCGCGGTCTCGAACCAAGACTACCCCGGAGGCCTGCCGTAGGATCTCGCGGCTGGGCCCCCCGCCCCGAAGAGTCGAGTAGGGCCCCGACGCCGGCGCGCTCGCCACAATCCGGCACAGCCGTCGACGATGTCCGAGACGTCCTCCAGCGGAGCTCTCACCACGGCGCTAGCCGCACACATCGTCTGCGGTGTCCACGGCCACCTCTCGCGGCGGCTGACCTCCCAGCAGCAGCTGCCCTCTCCTCGACGATCGCGTCGAAGAGCTCCGTGGAGGCTTGCATCATGTCGTCGGGCACGCGCCACTTCAGGTCCGCGGCCACCACGGGCATACTGGGGGACTCGTCGAAGTCCAACGTCCTCAGCTTTCCTGTCTCCTATTCCTCCTGGGCGGGGAAACTCTGCTTCGGTCCTACATCCAGCGCTACTCCTATTGGTATGTGGTCCCCATGCCCCCTTCTTCTGATCACTTGTAGCCTCTTCGCTGCAGCCATGAGGGTTACGCATCTCCTGGCAACTTGTACTGCGACCACCGGGATTGCAACGTGGTCGATGCCTGTGGCTGTTCCCTTCGTACTGTACTATGTTGGTCCACAATCGTATTGTGTCGTCGCGATCGCAAGCTCGTTCTGTGCGCAAGACCTCCTGAAGTCCCTACAACTGCCGTTTTCTATGAATTGTGCCCTCGGTCCGATGGTGTGTGGTATGCTTCTGTCTAGACCTTCTGTTCCTCCTCTGTGAAGCCCTAGCTGATTTTTGATGTCATCTCCGACAGTAACCGTCGATATGTGTGCTACTCTACCGCAACACCCCCCACCGACTCTAAGATCCTCTGTAATATTCGCCCGTATTGACCACAGCAGGCTGGTTGTAGGGAGGTGGCAAAAATGGTCAAGTCGAACTCTTTGTTGGACAGTCGTATTCCTACAGCCTTTCACTGCGATGTTCCTGGTGGTATGCCCCAGTGGAGATTCAAGTGCGTCGTCTGTCCTGGTTCTGGTCCAACCCGTTTGTGTACCTGTCAATACCACCGCGTCCCATCCTCGCAGTTCCTGAATGACCTCTTCCAACCTCTCGTTCGAACTGGCGGCCTGAGGGTTGTAGGAAGCGTCCTTCAGAGTCGCTGCGAGGAACATGAATGCACTTTCTACTGCCATCATGTCTCGCCCCGTATTTCCTCCTTGGCCTGCCCGAACAGTAGGACCGAAGTCTTGTGTGAAGGTATGGTCGGTACACTTGCTTCATGGTCGGTTCTCTGGTCTCGAGTGCCGACGGCGACTACGAGGAGGAGGAGGAGGAGGAGGAGGAGGAGGAGGAGGAGGAGGAGGGAGGAGGATGAGGAGGAAGAGGTCGACGAGGAGGAGCCGAGGGCGTGGAGTAAGGAGAACGGAGGAGGTAGGAGGAGCAGGAGGAGGATGAATGAGGAGCAGAGGAGGGAGGAGCACGGAAAAGGAGCAGAAAGGGAGGAGGAGAGGAGAGGAGAGGAGGAAGAGGAAGAGAAAGAGGAGGAAGGAGGAGGAGGAGGAGGAGAGGAGGAGGTAGGAGAAAGGAGGAGAGGAGAGGAGGAGGGGAGGAAGCAGGAGACGGCAGAGAGGAGGACGAGCAAGGAGGAGAGGAGCGGAAGGAGGAGGCGGATGAGGAGTAATAGGAGTAGAACCTGAAGAGGAGGAGGACTGGAAAGGTCTGTGGCCTGCCCGATGCAGCAACGGCTCCACGCGCCTCGCCCCTCGCGGCCTCCACCATCCCCACCATCTCCACCAGGGAGGAGCCGAGTCGCCGCCCTGGAGCAGTCGCTTCGGCCAGCCCCACGGGGCAGAGCCGGGCGACGCGGCCGCCTGCCCCACCCGGAGCTCGGGAGGAGCTCAGGGGGAAGAGAAGGAGGAGCAGCAGGAGGGGGAGAAGGAACAGGAGGAGCAGGAGCAGGAGGCAAGGTAAGGTAAGGCGCTCCGGGAAAGAGAGATCCACGGCAGCAGCAGCCCTGCCACTGGAGGCCTTGCAGCCCCCCCGCGAGCACGCTGTGGGAGCAGGGCCGCATATCGATCGAGCACAGGCCTGACCCCGCGGCCTGCCAAGACGACCCTGTGGGCTCAACAGTGCCCTCTCCCGCTCCCCGCCCCCCACCCTCCTCCTCCTCTCCTCGCTCCTCCTCCTCTTCCCCGCCTCCTCCTCCTCCTCCTCCTCCTCCTCCTCCTCTCCGCCTCCTCCTACCGCCTCTCGCCCCCCTCTCCCCTCCCCCTCCCCCTCCTCCACCGCCTCCCTCCTCCTCTCTCCTCTCTCTCCTCATCCTCCTCCTCCTCCCCCTCCTCCTCCTTCCTCCTCCTCCTCCTCGTCCTCCTCCTCTTCCTCCTCCTCCTCTTCCCTCCTCCACCACCTCCTCCTCCACCTCCTCCTCCTCCTCCTCCTCCCCCCTCCTCCTCCTCCTCCTCCTCCTCCACCTCCCCCCTCCCCTCCTCCCTCCCCTCCGCCTCTCCTCCACCTCCCCCTCCCCTACACCCCCTTTGCCCACTACCCCCCCCGCCTCCTCCTTCTCCTCCTCCTCCACCTCCTCCTCCTCCTCCTCTCCTCCTCCTCCTCCACCTCCCTCCTCCTCCTCCTCCTCCTCCTCCCACCTCCTCCTCTGCATCCGCCTCCTCCTCCTCCTCCTCCTCGCCCACCTCCCCTTCCCCCTCCCCCTCCCCACCTCCTCCTCCTCTCCTCCTCCTCCTCCCCGCCTCCTCCTCCTATCCTCCTCCTCCTCCTCCTCCTCCTCCACCTCCTCCTCCTCCCCCTCCTCCCCCCCCTCCTCCTCCTCCTCCTCCTCCGCCTCCTCTCCCCACCTCCTACCTCCTCCTCCTCCTCCTCCTCCGCTCTCCCTCCTCCCCTCCTCCTCCTCCTCCTCCTCCTCCTCCTCCTCCTCCTCCTCCTCCTCCTCCTCCTCCTCCTCCTCTTCATCAGCCTCCTCCTCATCCTCCTCCTTCTCCTCCTCCTCCCTCCGAGGCGAGTCGAACAGGGCGGCCCCACGGCGGGGGGGGCACGTCTCCCCGTAGCAAGGGCAAGAAGTGTCGGGGGCGGGCGCCTGGCGAGGTCGACCCCTCGCGAGAAACACACACACACACACACCAAGAAGGCCGAAGAACATCGAACCGAACGCGAGAGCACACTCAAAAGAAATTACCTCTGCACAATAAAATTCTGGCATGTCATAATATTTGCGACGCGCCAGGTGCGCGCCGCAAGTGTGGAATCAAAAATTTGCTCGGTCGTGAAAATGCTTGTTTCATTCGCACATGTGTCCCCGCAGCTGCGTCTTTCTTGATCTGCCTTTATGTAGCATCCATGAGCAAAGCAAGCTCTGCCTCTAAATCTGGATTCTCGTCAAAGTGGTTACGAGGAGCACGTTCGCACAACAAATCAAACATCTCCAGATCAAGTCGTGTTGTTTTTCATCTGGGAGGAGCTACACAGGATTATGCCTTTCGCATGATCCTTGCCACTCCATACTTATAGTGCCTTGCTTCAACGACGATGTGTTGGCAATGTTTTCATGTACGTCTTTGTGCAGCACCTCTATCAAAAGTGAGATGTCGGGTTCCTTCAACACAGCTGGTTGTTTGCCCCAAAAAAGTCCACGCATTCCATCATTGTTTTTGCTAGTCCATTGTACGAGAAGCACCATGAGCTTGTTGAACATCGATGAGCACTTGCTCACTTGATCCTGCCCCCCGCAATGTCGAAGGTAACGTGGGCATCTCCCTGGAACCGCTCATTTCCAATACTTCCTTCTGCTGATTTGACCCACGTCGGCATTCGTTGCTCAAGGTGCGTACCCTCTTCTGTTATCAATATGCACTTGCTCGCTGAAGGCTGCCTCCCGCATACCAGAAAAACTCCATGATGCCAAGGATCATGTAATTCGCTTCCCTCCGCCGTAGACTGTATAACTTGCCTTTTTGACGCCTCGGGTTGCAACCTGCAAAGAAACTGACTCAATATCCGCCGCTATTGCCTGAATGCCTGTCCTTCCGTCCTCCGTCCACTCCGTAAACGCGCTGTTTTCCTGTGGCCCGAAAAATCCAAAATCTCATGCACATGCACTTCAATATACTCTGTTGTATTGCTGTACAAAAACGTGAAAGTGTCAAGACTTTGCCTTGAAGAGGGGCCAAGAGGGCCCGAAGAGGCAATGCAAGCTGGCAGGCTGGGGGATGAGGGAGAGGGTACAGGGAAGGAGGAG
>CAUYUJ010018408.1:111930-114430 GCA_963575745.1 Prorocentrum cordatum
CGCCGCCTCGTGGCCGCGCGTCGTCTGGGCCTGATCGTCGGCTTGAAGGATGTGATGTCGACGTCGCCGCCCCGTCGCCGCCTCGTCGCCGCACGCCGCCTTGGCCTGACGGTCGGTCTGGCGACTATGTTGTCGCCGTCGCCGCCCGTCGCCGCCTCGCAGATATTGCACCTCATAGGTTGCACGATATAGGTCGCACCGCATAGACTTCATACACAACCTGCACCTCATAAATTGCACAACGTAGATTGCACGACATAGATGGTCCTTTTCTGCAATGATATTGAGATCTACCTTCCCCCCCCGGGGTTACTGGTACACCTCTTCGTATTGCACTTTGCATACGCTCCTGCCCCATCGTCCATCCTGAGCATGAGTCCATGCCATCCCAGGCAGGCTGGTACCTTCCCCCCCTCATCCTTTGAAGGAAATACTATGCGCGAACACTCGTTTATCAAAAACCAACAGTTTTCAATAATCCCTTGCAGAACATTGGACGAACTGCACACGCGCGCGTCGTCGCGCGCATGCCGGATTTTCAAAAACATAAGATTCCGTAAGGATTTCAAAATCGGCAACAACAAGGGTCTTCAAACAAAAGCCTGCGCCGCGCTCTTGCGAATGTTTAAGAAAACCATAAGGCTTTCAACCTGTTCATGAAATGCTACCAAACGGGCCTCTCGCGCGCACATCTCGAAATCGCTCGAAAGCCCTTGCGCCCGTGTTGTCGCAAGAAACTTCTGCAAAAAACGGGACGACGTGCACACGAGCGCGTCGTCGCGCGCGCATGCCGGAATCCTTGGAGAAAAAACCCAGGTCCCGCAGAGGTGTCAAAAACGAGTGTCCAGAAACACATATACAAAAACACATGGTAGTGCAACATCAGCTTCCAAGAAAAAGCCTGCGCTCGCGGTCCTGCGGATTCTCAAGAAACCCATCGGTTTTTCAACATGCTTATCACATTCTGCCAAACGGGCCTCTCGCGCCGCATGTCGAATTCATTCAAACGCCCTTGCGCGCTGAGGGGGGGGCACGATCCGAGTCAAGTAATACCACACGGGCCACTCGCGCGCGTCGACCTCGCGCGCATGTCGAGCTGTTTCAAAACCCTTCATCGCCGGCGCAAGGACATCGTCCTCGTTATCGGCGGGCGTGATCAACATCGGCGCCGTCATTAACCTTGCCGTCGTCATCGCCACCATCGTCACCATCATCGCTACTCTCATGAACTTGCCGGCGGCCGCGAAGGACGCGCCAAACTAGCTGGCCGCTGTGCGCGCGACCATGCGCGGGCTAGCGCGGCCGCAGAGACGCACCAGCCAACGCCAATCACTCATCGCAATCGCCGCCGCGAGGGTTTTGCAAACCAAGTTGCGGGTGGGTGGGTGGGTGGGATGCTTGCACAAGCATGGGATGTGTCAATTCGTTTGTACACATCGATCGCACCACCGAGATTTCACCACACACATTGCACTATAAGGTTGCACCACATAGATAGCACCGCATGTTTCGCACCCCATCGATTACATCACATGTATTGATCCGCAATGATTGCACACCATATAGTGCTAGAAACACACTGTTTGGGGGCTACGCTGGCAAACATACTCAACACGTATAGCACTGCACAGATCGAGGGCGCCTCCTTTCCTAAACGGGTATATCCCTTGAGATCTTCTCCGAATTACTGACAACAAGTGTAAGCTTGTGCAACAGTTACGCGGATGGGGGAGCCGGTCCTTCTTCAAAACGGGACATCGTGGGACACCTGTTCGAACTGCATGGCCATACTTTGCTTCGAACTCCTGATGACGCGCCAGAACGATGCAAGGCAGTTGCTTTTCAAGACGGGGCCCTCGCCACAATGGCCAGCCCATACGGTGCTTGGCTCTCAATGGGGGAGGGCGCTTCTTGCAGTAAGAAAAGAAACCTTACAAGGGGCGTTTGAAGGTAAAACTCGGGCTGGGAGGGGGGCATTGCAGCATCGCTGGTACCCCTAGCGTTTACTCTGACCCTGCCCCCCCCACTTCCCCACCATCCTCGCCCTCCGCTGCTCCTCCCTGCCCCCCTCTCGCTTCCCCAACCCCCCTCACCCCTTGCCCGCCCCCAGAGGCAGCAGGAGGACGAGCCCAGGGACGACACACTGACACGAGGGCGAGGACGAGTCGACGCCGCCGCGGCCACCACCGCGCAGCGTCGTCGACGCCGCCGCCGCAGCTGCCGCCGGAGGAGGAGGAGAAGGAGGAGGAGGAGGAGGAGGAGGAGGAGGAGGAGGGGGGAGGAGGAGGAGGAGGAGGAGAAGGAGGAGCAGGAGGAGCAGGAGGAGGAGGAAAGGAGGAGGAGGAGGAGGAGGAGGAGGAGGAGATCCTCGCCGCCCCTCCGGCGGCACCCCCTCCTGCGTGCTGGCCGGCGCCCTCTCCGCCGTCCGGCGCCCGCGCGGCGGCCGCGGAGCCGCGGCCGCCCCGAGAGGCGCGGGGCCCGTCCTGCGGAGGCCGCCGCA
>CAUYUJ010018408.1:119430-205694 GCA_963575745.1 Prorocentrum cordatum
GGAAGGCGGAAGGGAAGCAAAAGAGACGGGAGGACGACGACAAACACCTGAAGCGCAAACATCCAAGCAAAAGCACGTAGCCGTATCAGGACCGCTTCCAGCCGTCCTTGCCCCCCTGGCCGACAACTGCTGCTATCCCCGGTCCACGCCAAGGCGCTGTGGACCACACCTGCCCTAAAGTCCGCCGAGCAGACTTACGCAGGGAGGCGAAAGGAGAAAGAGGAAGAGGAGAAGGAAAAGGAGAAAGACGAGGAGGAGGAGGAAAAGGAGGAGGGAGGAGGAGGAGGAGGAGGAGGAAAAGGAGGGAGGAGGAGGAGAGGGAACAGGAGGACAGAGGAGGAGGGAGCCACGAGTGATGAAGTCATCGCATTCGGCATGCAGGAGGGGGAAAACAAAGACGACGTCAAGCAAGTTAGGAGAGCTCGGTGTTTTTGATGGGGGCCTGGGCGGCCTGGCGTCGGCGCTCAAACGCGCGAACCTCGACGAAAATTCCAACAGGGCGAGCCCCCTCGCAAAGTCCCCGCCCGCCCTCGCTAGCGCCTGGGGCCCACACGCCAGGAGGGACCTTCGACGGCGAGGCACCCGGCACCATCTTGGGCCGCAGGAGATCATGGGCACTCGGCTGCCCCGACACGCAACGCGCAACACGTAGCGTGTGGACACAGAGCTCCACACGTAGGCTGAAAAAACGTAGGTCTGCCACGACAGCTTCGCCAAAGCGCGGACCAGCGGGCGCCGAGCCGACACGCAGCGCGTCAGCACGGACGTATCGAACACGGTATGTTCTGCCTCTCAAGACGGGCCTACCAGGGCAGCCTAGCACCACGGCAGCCCTTCCTCGGAAGGGTGGACCCCGCGCGAGATCCAAGCCGATTGCCGTGCCCAGCCCGTTGAGCGATGACCGAGGCGGTTCACGGCGCAAGGGAACTCCGACCCCAAAATGGCCCCCCACTTTCGCCGCGGCACCGAGCGTGATTCCTGAGTGTCGAGGGCGCGGCGTCTGAATGAATTGCGGCGAAGTCCCACGCGAGAGCGCGACTCCTGCGTAAATTGTGAGGACGTCCCCCGCGAGAGCGCAAGTTGGAAATAACTTGTGAGGAAGAAGCAGACAGATGTCGTTGTTGTTGTAAACCAGGGGCCAGGAAAACAGTTGTCTGAAACCTCACTTCCCCTTTTTTCCAAAACAAAATTACCCCAGTGCGAACCTACCTAGAAGTTGGAGCCCCCAGGAAAACAGCATTAGTTGCTATGCTATGTTATGCTATGCCATGCTATGCTGCGCTATGCTATGCTATGCTGCGCTATGCGATGCTGTGCTATGATCTGCTCTGATATGCTGTGATATGCTATGCTATGCTATGCTACACCATGCTGCGCTGTGCTATGCTAAGCTATGCTATGATATGCTCTACTAAGCTGCGCTACGCTATGGTATGATATGATATGATATGGTATGCTATGCTATGATATGATATGCTATGCTATAATGTGGTATGCTATGTTATGCTATGCTATGCTATGCTATGCTATGCTATGCTGCGCTGTACAATGCTATGCTATGTTATGTTTGGCTATGTTATGCTATGCTATTCGATGCTATGCTAATGCAGCGCTGCGCTATGCTAAGCTAAGTTAAGCTAAGCTAACCCTTTAGGCAGAGCCTAGGTAGGGAATTACACCCATACGAATTACCCGAACAGAAAACTAAACTGGCAACGCGGGTGGCACACACGAGCGCCACAAAATACACCCACAGATCCGGGGCAGGAGGACCAGGAGCTGGATGACGGTGAGGATGACGAGGAGGAGCAGGTGGCAGCGGCGGCAGTGGCGGCAACGGCGGCGTCGCCCACGGATCCGTTTTTTTGTTTGCTCTAGCCCACGCCCTGGCTGAGCGGCTGTGTGGCAGGGCCTCCGGACTTGAGCCGAAATGGTTACGGAAGGCACTGCTTGCGGGGGCTCTGGTCCAGCCGTCGAGGCTAGCTCGGCATCTGTCGCACAATGCTTTTGCTTTGCCTTTCCTTTGCTTTGCTATTGCTTTTGCTTTGCTTTGCTTTGCGTTGCTTGTGGTTTGTTTTGCTGTCGCTGCTGTTGCTTTGCCTTTGCTTTGCTGCTATGCTATGCTCTGCTATGCTATACTATGCTGCGCTGTGCTATGCTGTGCTGTGCTGTGCTGCGCTATGCTATGCTACGCTATGCTATGCTGCGCTATGCTATGCTATGCTGGGCTATGCTATGATATGCTATGCTGCGCTATGCTATGTTACGCTATGCTATGCTATGCTGTGCTCTGCTATGCTAAAGTTCAGCGAAGCTAAGATGAAAAGCTAAGCTACTATAACCTGAGCTAAGATGAAGCTAAGCTAAGCTAAGATGAAATAAGCTAAGCTAAGATGAGATAAGCAACGCTAATCTAAGGGGACGTAACTGGGGGAACCGCGGGGCGGATACTGGGGGAACTGCCCAGGGCGCTTCCACTGCCCGGCCCCTATAAGCCCAGAGAGTAAGAACCCTTCTAGGCAGAGCCTAGGTAGGGAAAAAGAGCCAGCCCCGAGCGAAGCATTTTAAGTGAATAAATACACTAATTGCCGAAGGGGGGCAACAACAGTCGTTAACGACGACAACAACAACAACAACAACAACAACAACAGCAGCAGCAGCAGCAGCAACAGCAACAGCAACAGCAACAGCAACAGCAACAGCAACAACGAGGCGGAAGAGGGTAGGAAAGGATGACAACAGCGGTGGCGACAACGATGACGACGATGCCGACGATAAGAACGACGACGACGACGACGACGACGACGGTGCCGACGATCAAAACAACGACGACGAAGCCGCCGACGCCGACGACGACGACGACGACGACGACGACGACGGCTGCGGCGGCGACGGCGGCGGCGGCCACGGCAGCGGCTCCAGGGGCGACGCCGAGCGAGGCGGACGCCGAGGCGGGCACGGAGCGGTCTGCGTCTCCGCGGCCGGCGCGGCCAGACGCCGCCTCGCGGCTGCCTCTGGAGGTCGGGGCCGTCGCCGCCGCCGGCGACGGCGACGGCGGACGACGACGGACGACGCTCACGACAACGACGCCCACGAGGACGCCTCGCGACGCCCAATCATCACTGCCGCTACCGGCGTCGTCGTCGTCGTCGGTGCCCCCGTCGCCGTCGTCTCGTCATCCCCAGCGCCGTCGGCAACGTCATCGTGTCGTAGTCGTCGTCGGCGGCGGCGGCGGAGTCGTCGCCGGCATCGTGGTCGCCTTCGTCGCCAGCGTCTTCGTGGCGGTCGTCGCCGCCCCCTCGTCCGCGTGGTCGCTGGCATCGGCGTCGGTGTCGGGGTCCCCGTCGTCCCCGTGGAATAATCATTCCTAGCGAACGCACATGGACATACTAGTACTATATGTCCTCCTTGGAGGCGCGCGTCCGACCCGAACATATAGTATACCCATCTTGTAGTATATCGTTTCCCGAGCGGTGTGGCCAGGAAGCGCCCGCCACGACGCATATACTATAAGATTGCTCGGTGCGCGCGTCGCCCCTGGGGGGGCGACGCACATGTAGTATAAGTATGTTTGGGTGTTGCCGAAGTACTTACTGCTGATAGATGGGCGACTTCGGGAAGCCTGTACCCAAGAGCGTTTTCATCTCTCGGGGACGCATGTTTTACCTCCGCCACCTTCCTCCGCCCTTCCTTTCTTCCAACGCGACTCCCATGGTCTCGGAAGTCTAGCGGGGGAACCAGCACAACCGTTTTTTTTTTACCTCAAGCAAATGTTTTGTATATCACTTACACAACCGCAGCCGCCATGTGATTGAAAGACTCGCCAGGCAAACCAAGAGCACCCCAAGAGCCGACCTGCGATAGGCAAACTCATGAAGTGAACCGTGGCCTGATGGGCACCCGCACAACCGTGAAAACGACGCGCGGCGCGTTTCGAAAATCGGCAACGAGGCCCTGGAACGGACAGCGGCTGCGGAGCGACGGGGCCCGACTGGCCTCGGCCCCGACTCCGCCCTGCCGCCAGCTTCCGCCCGCGGAGGCGGCCTCGCTTTCCTTCCGCCGACCTTCCGCCGACCTGCCGCCGCGGAGGAGACGACAGCTCCTTCCACTCGCGAGGGCAGGGCCCTGTTTGGAGGCGCCCCCTATGGAAGCGGTTCTGGACGCTCTCGCCTCGACGCTGGCGACACCTCCTCTGGAGACGAGGCTCCCGCTCGAGCGCTGGCTTCCCTCCAAAGAGCGGCTGTTGAACGCCTGGCTACGACGACAACGGCTCCCGCTCGGTGCTTCCTCGCAGTCTACTCCCAGACGCCCTGGCCAGAGGCCCTCGAGTTCAGGAACAGCGCAACTTGCTCGAGACGTCGTTACAATCCACTCAGGTTGGTGACGGCCCAGCTGCGACGAAAACGGCTCCCGCTCGATGCAGTTTGCTCCAAGATGCCCTGGTCAGAGAGGGCCTCAAACTTAGGAACGGCGCTCTCGCTCGAGGCTCCTTCGCAATTGAGCCAAAATGGTTAGAATCGCAATATTGACGACAATCGCTCCCGTTCGACAACTCCTCGCAACTTACTCCTAGACGCCCTGGTCAGATGCAAGGCCACACTCAGGAGTGGCGCTCTCGTCCGAGACGTCTTCGCAACAAAGTCCATTTTGTGAAAGCCCAGCTGCGACGACAACGGCTCCCGCTCGAGACCTCCTCAGGGTGGACTCTGCGACGCCCTGGAGGCCCCAAAACTCAGGGACGGCGCTCTCTAATTTCCGAGACTTCCCCGCAGGGCTGAACCTGCACGGTGCTTTTCGTTTCCGTTTTGGTTTCGTTTGCCCTCGTGTTGTCTTCAATCCGCCGTTACAGCAAGACGACATCGAAACGAAAACGGCCTACGAAATCGCCAAAACAACGTTTGGGTCTAGGTCGGGCCTGTCCCACTACAAGGGGATGTTGGACAAACAATATTATACACATATATATAGATAGATATAAGAGAGAGAGAGAGAGAGAGAAAAAAAAAAAAAACGAAAAACTCAAAAATCGTCCACAGGTTGTTTTATTATATTTTTGAATGTTCCTCCTGTAGAGGGACGTGCTCGACTTAAGTTTACGTCCAGCCCTGCTTCCCCGCACTCCGCTGAAGCTTGTAACTCACCCGCAGGCGCGCCGGCTCGCATGACGGCCCCGCCGGCGTGGCGCGCACACAGAGTGCACCTGCTGCATGCCAGGAGCTGGTATGAAGAGAACCCCCCCTACAGTCGGGGCGTTGACCCTAAATAAGGAACGAGGCCCCTTTTCCCCAAAAGTTAACCTTCGCTTCCCCATGGAAGACATTCGGGAAACTTCCGGCAAATTGCACAGCAATCAAGAAACACCGAGCCCCTCCCCAACGGGAAGGGCTCCTCCTTCAGCGCCCCAGCTGTATGTAAAGGGGTTGGCTCATGGACTTCGTGGGCGGGTGCAGGGGAGAGGGAGAAACAGCCTGTGAGGTCACAGCTTTCGCTGCATGGTCGTCGTCGCTGGCGCCGTCGGCGGCGGCGCCACCGCCGTCGCCGTCGGCGGTCGTCGGCCCGTCGTCGGCGGCCGTCGGCGGCGGAGGGGGAGGGGGAGGGGCAGACAGAGGCAGAACGGGGCGAAAGGGAGAGAAGAAGGTGGGGGGGGGGGGGCGGGGGCCGAGAGGGGGGGAGGGGGGCGGGGGCCGAGGGGCCGAGGGGGAGGTGGAGCAGGGTGGGGGGGGAGGCGGGGGCGGCTGCCGCCGCTGGGGCCGAGGGCCAGGCCGCGGGCCGGCCGTGGGCGCGGCCAGAGAGCGGGTGGCCCTCTCCGCCCGTGTTCCTCCCCCCCCCCTCCCTCTTGTGCACGTCTGCGCGGCTCTGCGGGGCCTCCCCGCATGGACGGGTAGGCAAGTCAGGGCGAGGGGAGCGAGAGGGGGGGGAGCGAGGGGGAGGACGAGGAAGAGGAGGCGAAGGGAGAAGGGCGGCGGAGCACCGGGAGGAAGAGGAGGAAGCACGAGAGACGAGGCCAAGACAAGAGCGAAGACGCGGATGGGTAGGAGCCGCTGCAGCCCAAGATGACTCCACGAGGCCCTCCAGACGGGCCCGACGAGGCCAAAATCATTGATGTCCCACTGTTTGCGGTGGTGCGTTTCGAGCTCCCGCTTGTTTCGCACTCCCGGCGGCCCAGGAAGGCTCCCGAGGCCTTCAAGATGGGCCGAGTAGGCCCACCGCGGCCCAGGAAACTTCTAAGAAGGCCCCAAGGGGGCACCAAGCCGGCCTAAGATTGTGGATGCCCTGACAACGGACACACTAACAGTCATATCCTTGAATTTAAACTGTGTTAAAATGTGTAAAACATGTTCTAAACATGCTTCAAACATGTGTGTAACACATGTTTGAAACATGTTTTAGACATCTGGAAATTATGTGGCATCGTGCTTTCTCTCCATTGATCGTCCTCCACAAGCCTACGGGACCTCTAAGATGGCCCGAACGTGCCTCAAGAGGATCCCAAGACAGCCCAGGGAGGCCCTCAACACGACTTCCGAAGGCGTCGGACGGACCAAAAAGGCTCCCACTACAACGGCCCATGGAGGCCCCCGAAACAGCCCAAGAGGGTACCGAGAGGCCCTCCAGGCGGACCCGAGGACGCCAAAATACGCAATTGCCCACACGGTTTCCAAAGTACAGTGGAGGCCCGACCACCAGAAACCTTCCACAAGAAACCCAACCCTGAGACCCCAGGACGTTCATTGATTTTTGGTGTGGGAACGCCACGCCTTCCACTGCAAAATTATCCTGGCGAAAGACCCAACCATATGCAGTTGTGAGTGCCGCAATTGTGAATACTTTCTTCGGTGGCGCTCCGTATGGGGCCACGAACCGCATGAGGGGTATGCCGAAATATGGCGGGGTACACAACGCAAAGGAATACGATAGGTCTGATTACGAAAGAATGAACGCGGGTGAGCCAGAGCGCGAGAGAGTCTGAGTGTGAATGGGTCTGCGCGGGAGTGAGTATATTTGCATGAATGCGATCTTGGCTACGCCTAGTGTAAATGTATATGAATGTGAACGGCTCGAGCACGCCTGTCCGAACACTCGTGACACTGGGCGTGGCCGCCGCAGGCAGCTTCCGCGGGAACCCCGACGGCAGCGCCCGCGCGCCGCGACGCCCATGTCGGCACGCCCCTCACGGGGATCGCACCCGCTTCCGCCCCTTCTTTTCCCCCCTCTTTGCCTGCGCGCTCCAAAAATCCAAAGCTGCGGGCGCAGAGCAGCGCGGAGTCCCCGCGACGCGCGCAGGTCGCCGCGGAGGGGTCCCAGCGACGCGCGCAGGTCGTCCGCTGCGCGGAGCACAGAGAGCTAGCCGGCCGGCTGATTGCGGGCAAGGCTCCGGCCGCTGGGCAGAGCGACGACGGGCGAGCGAGGCGCTGAGCAGAGCGCCGCGCGGAATCCCCGCGACGCGCGCTGGTCGCCCCGAGAGGGTCCCAGCGACGCGCGCGGGTCGTCCGCGGCGCGAGGCCGAACAATTATGCGGGCAGTCGAGAGAAGGCGCGGCTCGGGGGGGGCGCTCCTCAGGTCAGGCCTCGCGGATAAACTCGGTGAAGCCGAGCTCCCTGGCGAGGGCCGTCGCCTCCCTCCTGCACCGCTTCGTGCGCGCTGCAAACTGCTCCAGCTGCTTTCGCAGGCCCTCCGGCGGTCCTGCCAGGAAAAACTCGATGCGCGGCGCCCGCATGAGCAGGAGGTCCTTGTGGCGCGTGGCGCGCGAGAGCAGCACATAGAGCTCCAGCCACCAGTCGTCGTCCTCCTTCTTGCCGTTCCCGACCTCGTGGCGGCCGCAGTCCAGGATCACACCTGGGCGACTCGGCCGAGGGAGCAGTGCGCCGGGCAGCCGACGGCCCAGGGCGGGAGTCCACAGGAACGAGATCTGGCCGCGGACTGCTCGCGCCCCGGAGGTTTGGCCGTCCCCGGAGCGCCGTTCCCCCGCCCCGTCGCCTTCGCGCATGGTGCGCCCCTGGCACGCCACCGTGGTGATGACCCTGCCGTGCGAGAACGGGAAGCCCGTCCGCGTGACCTTGGAGGTGCGGAAGGTGAACGGCTCCGACGTGCGGGGCTCGATGAACACCAGCGGGCCCGCGAGGTCCCCCGTGAGGCTGTCGTCGCGGCGCTTGAGGCGGAGGAGGAGGAGAAGGAGGAGAAGGAGGAGGAGGATGACTGGGGCCTTCGGCGGAGATCCTATGGGGCCACGAAACGTGTGAGGGGTGTGCCGAATTGGATGTGGGTGACGCATGCGGGCGCGGGTACTGGGGCCTTCGGCGGAGCTTTTACTATGGGGCCACGAAACGTGTGAGGGGTGTGCCGAATTGTGTGTGTGTGTGGGTGACGCATGCAGGCGGCAGCACTGGGGCCTTCGGCGGAACTCCTATGGGGCCATAAACGTGTGAGTGGTGTGCCGAATTGGATGTGGGTGACGCATGCGGGCGGCAGCACTGGGGCCTTCGGTGGAGTTCCCTATGGAGCCACGAAACGTGTGAGGGGTGTGCCGAAATGGGTGTGGGTGACGCATGCGGGCGCGGGCACTGGGGCCTTCGGTGGAGCTCCCTATGGAGCCACGAAACGTGTGAGGGGTGTGCCGAAATGGGTGTGGGTGACGCATGCGGGCGCGGGCACTGGGGCCTTCGGTGGAGCTCCCTATGGAGCCACGAAACGTGTGAGGGGTGTGCCGACATGGGTGTGGGTGACGCATGCGGGCGCGGGCACTGGGGCCTTCGGTGGAGCTCCCTATGGAGCCACGAAACGTGTGAGGGGTGTGCCGAAATGGGTGTGGGTGACGCATGCGGGCGCGGGCACTGGGGCCTTCGGTGGAGCTCCCTATGGAGCCACGAAACGTGTGAGGGGTGTGCCGAAATGGGTGTGGGTGACGCATGCGGGCGCGGGCACTGGGGCCTTCGGTGGAGCTCCCTATGGAGCCACGAAACGTGTGAGGGGTGTGCCGAAATGGGTGTGGGTGTGGAGCCGCGCGTGCGGGGTTGCCGGTGGAGCTGGTTGGGCCACGAGCGGAGCCACGAAACGTGTGAGGGGTGTGCCGAAATGGGTGTGGGTGACGCATGCGGGCGCGGGCACTGGGGCCTTCGGTGGAGCTCCCTATGGAGCCACGAAACGTGTGAGGGGTGTGCCGAAATGGGTGTGGGTGACGCATGCGGGCGCGGGCACTGGGGCCTTCGGTGGAGCTCCCTATGGAGCCACGAAACGTGTGAGGGGTGTGCCGAAATGGGTGTGGGTGACGCATGCGGGCGCGGGCACTGGGGCCTTCGGTGGAGCTCCCTATGGAGCCACGAAACGTGTGAGGGGTGTGCCGAAATGGGTGTGGGTGACGCATGCGGGCGCGGGCACTGGGGCCTTCGGTGGAGCTCCCTATGGAGCCACGAAACGTGTGAGGGGTGTGCCGAAATGGGTGTGGGTGACGCATGCGGGCGCGGGCACTGGGGCCTTCGGTGGAGCTCCCTATGGAGCCACGAAACGGAGGGGTGTGAGGGGTGTGCCGAAATGGGTGTGGGTGACGCATGCGGGCGCGGGCACTGGGGCCTTCGGTGGAGCTCCCTATGGGGCCACGAAACGGTGTACTGGGTGGGTGAAGAGGAGAGGAGGAGAGGAGAGGAGGAGAGGAGAGGAGAGGAGAGAAGAGGAGAGGAGAGGAGAGGAGAGGAATGATGATGATAATGATGATGATATGATGATGATGACGATGATGATGATGATGATGATGATGATGATGATGATGATGATGATGATGATGATGATGATGATGATGATGACGATGAGGATGAAAAGAGGGGAGAGGAGGCGGAGGAGGAGAGGAGGAAGGAGACGCGGGGCACCGTCTCTTCAAAACGAGGACCCAACACCACAGGATGGTTGGGAACTATCGAAACCCAGGAAACACAGGGCACCCTGGAGGCAAGCAGGGATGCTTCTTGGCATGGGTCTGCAACTGTCCCCGAGACGCACCCCAACCCGTCTCCACCAGAGGCGACCTCTGATAGGAACGCTTCATCGAACACAGCATGTGGCGAGCCATGCAGCACTCTGACATGCTTCGACAATCAATGTCGGGCCACGCGCGTCGCCTACCCACGCAACTCGCATCGCAGAAGGGACTGCGCGGCTATCCGGCGACCACAATCACGACATGGAACGTAAAACGGGAGACATAGTGGGGGAGGAGGGAGAGAAGGAGGAGGAGGAGGAGGAGGAGGAGGAGGAGGAGGAGGAGGAGGAGGAAGGGAGCGAGGTGCACAGGCAGGATGAAGAAGGAAGGGGAAGAAATGCTGGCGATAGTGACAGCGCCGGGCGCTGCGTCAGCTCGCTCCGCCCCCGCTGCCGCTGCGGGCGACGGGCACCCGAGAAGTCCGCGACAGCGGCGACGGCTGCGCAGTTCACCCCCCCCGACGGAGCCGCGGGGCCCCGCCGGCAGCCGCGCTGCCCTGCGCTCCGCCGTGCCAGGCCTCCGCCCGCGCTGCGTCACCCCCGCCCCCCCCCCCGCCTGCTCGCCCTCTCTCGGGGGCGCGCAGACATGGGCTCGCGATGCATGGAGCCGGCGCGCGGTCGCCAAGTCCATGGGTCGGGGGAGGTGCCCTCCCCAGAGTGCGGCCAGTGTCGCCTCCCTCGGGGGAATCCGCGACGTCCCATGGCTGAGGGGGCCCGTCGGTGCTCCACGGCCCTCTTGACCCATGTCTGCGATCGCCTGGCTTTGACCCCCGCCTGCATCCTTCGCCGCCTCTCCCCGGCTTGAGCCCTTCGCTTCTCCCCTCCCGCCCCCCCTTTGTCCTCTCTCTTTCCCTCTGCAGCAGCAGCAGCAGCAGCAGCAGCCGCCGGGCCATCCGACCAACCATCGGCGGCGAGCGAGGGGGGGACGCGAGAAGGGGCGGCCCTTCTCGGAAGGCCTGGAAGCCCCCCGTCTTTCCGAGGACTTTTCTAAGCCTTCCCCGAAGACAGGAAACCAAAAAAAAAAATCCCAGGAGGAGCGAGGGCTCCTGAGCCAGTCCCGCCGCCCTCCGAGGAAGCGCTCTCCTCCTCATTTTCCCCCCCTGCGCTCGCCGCCGAGAAAAAGCCCCAAAAGAGGCCCCCCCCGTGGCCCGCGGGCCTCGGGCGCTGGTCTGCACCGCCGCGTCGCAGGAGCAGCCGGCGTTGTGCGAGCCGAGCGTCAGCGTGCTGGGCACGCGCGGCGGAGCACGCGGCGCCCGGCTCGCTCGGCGACGAGCGGCGGACGGCGGACGCGCCGAACGCCGGAGGACGAGCGGCGAACCGCGAGCGGCGAGCGGCGAACGACGAGCGACGAACGACGGACGACGGACGACGGGCGACGGGCGACGGGCGACGGGCGACGGACGACGACGACGACGACGACGATGAACAACAACGACGATGACGACGAGGACGACGACTTCCTCAATGAACGAAGGAACGACAAACGACCAACGACGAGCGACAAACGAAAAGGACGACGACGACGACGACGGGCGACGGACGCCGAAAGGCGGACGACGACCACGACAACGACGAACGACGAACAACGAACGACGAATAACGAACGACGAAAGACAACGACAAACGACGACGACGACGACGACAACGAGCGACGGCCAACGAGCGACGACGACAAACGACGACGAACGACAGACGACGGACGACGGACGACGACGACGACGACGACGACGACGACGACGACGACGACAACGACGACAACGACGACGACGACGACGACAGACGGCAGACGTTGACGACGGCGACGACGACGACGAAGACGCTTAGGCAGATGACGACGACGACGACGACGACGACGACGACGACGACGACGAAGACGGACAACGACGGACGACGACGACGACGACGACGACGCCGACGAAGGCCTGCGCGGCATTGCGGCGGGTGGGCAGGGGGGGTGGGGGAAGGCGACGCCAAACCTGAAGCTGTGCGCCTCCAACAGGTCCTGCAGCTGGGACACCCTCGCCTTGCGTGCCGGCAGGACGAATGAGGGGAAGAGAGGAGAGGGGAAGGGAGGAGAGGGGAGGGAGAAGGAGGGGAAGAGGGGAAAGGGAGGAGGGAGGCGAGGGAGGGAGGGGAGGGAAGGAGGAGGAGGCTTCGCAAACGCTAGAACTCCATGGTGTAAATTTGAGGGGCGGCCGGATGCCCTGATGACGGTGCTCCTCCAACTTGGCTGGGAACCCGCGAGCCCTTACAAGGGGCTTGATGATGCTGGACAGACTCATATTCGTGCCCCAGAGCTTGCCGCCGATCAACGCGGGCTTGGCTCCGCAGTTTAGTTCACGTCTTGTGGGTCCACGTCACGACCTTGTCGATTCGTGGCCAGACGGTGAGGCTCACTTTGAGGGGGTCTTCGAAGCTGGAGGGCGCGTGCTGCTAGGCGCTGACGACAGGGTCGGGTTGGACGGGCGCGTGGGGGACAGCACTGACGAGGAGCGCCTCCGTCGATGCGGATGGGGTTGCGCCATTCTCCAAGGAGGCCGCGCTGTAGGCAAAGCGCACGGCACCTTCCCAGGACGGATCCAGAGGGTTCCAAAAGCAGAGCTGGCAGGCACAACAGTAGCTCTGCGGCGCAGCAGTGGTGAGTGTCACTCTGTGCTGGAATGCCAGAGTATGATTGGTGGGATCCACCACAGTCCCCAATGGAGGCAGGATGCCAATGCAGCAGCGTGGTTCGATTTCTCTGGGAGGCCCAGGAGGGCCACCCCGTGCCGTGCCGTTTTCGAAAAGGACAGGCCCACCTCGAGGAGGGGCATGTTGGAGTCCACATTACACGTCGTTCATTTCTAATCGCGCTCATTTCAAATTGTGCTCGTTTCTAAGCCTTCCTGAACCCCCTAGTGGCCAGGAAGAGGCCCAGGACAGAAGAATCAGAGATGATCGGATCTTGCCCCCCCCCCCCCGAACATGAAAGAACCTTCGAACCTTGAGCAAGGAGCAGCGCGTACCCGTGAGGACGCTACAGCCAGCCGGGCGGCGGATGAGTGCCCCGAACGAACGAACGAGCGAACGCGAGACCTGGTGGAGGAGGCCGTAGCCTCTTCAAACCTGTACATATGGACTACACGCGATCATGCATATGGACAGCGGAGACAATAAAAAACAAATCTGCGGCGGAGGAGGGGAGGAGGGGAGGAGTGCCCCGAGAAGGAGCGCGCAGGGCCCGGCTTCCCCGGCATCCCCTCCAGCAGGCCACCGGCGTCGACCCCGCAGCCGCCCGCGCGCGGAGGCCCTGGGCAGGAGTCGCCCTGCAAGTGGCCATGCCAACCCCTTCCCTGCCATGTGTGGCTGCCACGGCAACGGACACCCTAACAGTCCCATCATTGGATCTCCAAATGTGTTGAAAATGTTGAAAAATAGGTTCTAAACATGTTTCAAGCATGATTTTGCTGTCCTGTGCTCAACATATGTTCTAAACATATTTCAACGGAGCAGTCTCTGCAGGCGACCGCGGCACGCGCGTCCCTGCTGCTCGCCCAGGCCCCCCGGCCAAGGAGCGCTGCACGCTGAGATGCCCTGTCTCGCACTGCCCCCGGGCAGGGCCGCATCCGACCCACCAGAGCCACGAGCTGCTCTGTACCGTCGGACCCAGGCCAGAAGAACAACCTTCAATCGGGTCGGGCGAAAGGGGGGGATAGCGAAGGGGGGGGGGTGAAAATCAACTCACGTAGCTGATTTTCCCGGCGCCTCCCGGCGCCGGAGGCGGCTATGTATCGAGGAATGGGCCCCTCGGTGAGGCCGAAACCAGCTGCATGCAGCAAATTTCGTAACCCCCCCTTTCCCAATCCCCCCCTTTCGTCCGGCCCGATTCAAGAACATGAGACCCCAGGTCGGCCAAAGCACACAGGACATCCGAGGGTACCCTCCACGGGATGCCCAAGGGCACCCAAGAGGCACGAGGAACATGAGGGCACCCTCCCCGAACCCACCTCGATCTTATACCTCGGTCCGACTGTACTCGTGAACGGTGGTGGTGTCGCAAGTGTTAAGTCGGGCCTGTCCCTCTCCAGGGGGAATATTCAAAAATAGTCCAAAAAAATGCGGGGATCATTTTTCGACAACTGTTGGGCATCTTTTGAATATGTTGTTGAGCATGTGTTATTTTTCGTCCAAAATCCCCCTGTAGGGGGGCAAGCCCGACCTAACGCAAGCGTGGGGGCTTACAGCAGGGCGAAGAGAGGCTCAGGGTTGCACGGCCTCCGCCGCCGTCCCCTTCGCCCCCTGAGCCAGCCCGTCCCCCTGACGTTTCACCCTCGCCACCCCGCGCAGCCGGCCTCATAGGCAGGCCGGTCGGTCGGTCAATCGGTCGGCAGGAAAGCGAGGAGCTCATCGAGGAGGAGGAGGAAAGCGAGGAGGAAGAGGAAAGCGAGGAGGAAAGCGAGGAGGAGGAGGAAAGCCGGCCACATAGGAGGAGGAGGAGGAGGAGGAGGAGGAGGAGGAGGAAAGCGAGGAGCTCATCGAGAGGTCAATAGCATAACAGCTCCTGCGACGGGCAAGAAGCAAAAAAGGCGACGTCGTCGTGCGAGAAGGCATCGCGCGTCACGCGCCGCAGGCTCGGCAGGCTGTGCGGGTCGCGCAGCACAGAGCACCGTGGCATCCAGGGGGAGGGCCAAGAAGGGAGGAGGAGGGGAGGGAAGGAGGAGGAGAAGGAGGAGGAGGAGGAGGGGGAGGAGGAGAAGGAGGAGGAGGAGAAAAGGAGGAGAAGGAGGAAGGGAGAGGAGGAGGAGGAGAGAGGAGGAGGAGAGGAGGGAGGAGGAGGAGGAGGAGGAGGAGGAGGAGGAGGAGGAGGAGGAGGAGGAGGAGGAGGAGGAGGAGGAGGAGGAGGGGGAGGGGGAGGAGGAGGGAGGACGATCAGGGAGGAGTCCGGAGGGAGAAGAGGGGTCAGAGCCAGCGGCACAACCGATGCGGAGGTCGAGCCCCCGACGGAGCGCGGCGTCCGAGGCCTCGGCAAGATGGCTGAGACGGCGCGGGTGGGGCCGCGCCGGCGTGCCGGGCGGCGAGTGGCCGAGGCCCCGTCCTCTGCCCACGCAGAGGCCGCATGGCCCTCCGCCAGCGCCAGCTCCCTGGCCACAGCTGCGCCCTCAAGATGACCCCCTCGCCCACCGAGCGCGCGAGGGGGGCCCTGCGCCCTCCTGGGCGGCCGGGCGCCAGCCCGCGGCAGCGCGCCCAACCGAGCGCCGTGGGGAGACGTCGTGGCTCCTGCGACCCTCGAGGTGTGCGTGTGCGTGTGAGGCCGGTCCCCACGCCACGTGACCTGGGCTGGCGCCGCGTGCGTCTCTTCGCCCGACGTTCTGCGCCGCGCCGCCGCGACGCCAAACAGCGTGCGGGGCCGATGTTGCGAGGTGCTCTGAAGACCAACTCCAGCAAACCAGCCCCCCCCTTCGGCCAGGTGGTGGTGAGGCAGAGCCCCGCCGTGCACGAGGCGGGAGTGGCCTGGGACAGAGTGGGCTGGGGGCCACGGCGCACCCAGCCCACATCCGGTCTTGCCTCCCGCTCAGTGCCACCACGGCCAGACCCGACTCGGAGAGAGGGCACTCTTGCTTTCGACGCAGACAAAACTCACTTGCATGGCATTTCGCCCCCTGCCCCGCCCCCTACCACCACCACCCGCTGACTTTTTCAGACAGCGAGCCCAGAGTCCAGACTTGCGTGAAGTCCAGATTTCCTTTCGGCCCTCGCAACGACACCCCCCCTAGAAGAAAGAAACAACGCCATAACATACACTGTTGGCGATCCGCGCGGATTTCTTGGATCCGCGCTGGACCCCCCTCCCTGGCGCGCGGAGCACGCTAGGGGCGGCGCCGGAGGCGCCGCCGGGGGGCCCCAGGCGCGGATCCGAGAAAACCGCGCGGAGCGCCAGGAGTTTATGTTTATGGCGTGTGTTCTTTTTCGATCCCCTCGATGCGAGCAAGCTTGCTGGAGTCGCATGGAAAATAGCCTCGAAGCTGGGCGGCCGGCATCGCGGCCACTCATGTCATTGCACCGACCTTGCAAACGTGCTGCAGCGGATTTTCGCATGGATTTCTGCCAATGCCGAACCCCGAAACGGCGAGCGAAGAACGAAATGAAGCACGCGTGGATGTTTTGAAGTCTCCATTCCCGGCCAACAAAAAATCGCCCGAAATTCACCTCGAAATACGGAGCGAAGTTCTCCAGGACACCCCGGGCCCATCCCATGGCTTTCCGAACGACATCCGGTCTGCGGTGTCGGCGCCATGACATATGGGCTGCGATTTGTGAGCACCTGGGGGTCTGGGACGGTCGCGGATCTTGCGGCGGGGTATCAGCCTGGAGTCTCGCCGGAGCAGCGCGCGCATAATCTGACAGTTGCAGCGTTTTTGTTGTAGCCGGTCTGCCAAACGGAAAAAAAAGCAGCACATTAGGAACTCGATTGCTACAGCGTTTGCTCTAGCGACATGCAAATGGGGGGAGAAGTCCAGGGGGGGAGAGAGGCGCAACCGAGGCACAAATTGTACCTACGCCCCACGGAGAAGGTACTATTTGTGCCGACGCCACGCAGACAAGGTACCAATTGTACTTTGGACAACGTCCGCGACATGTGCGAGGATGTGAACGGGGGGGAGAAGGTACAATCTGTACTTGCAACCCGCAGAGAAGGTACAAACTGTACCCCAACAAAACGGTACCGGATACTCATCCCCCCATCGCCATCACTGCTTGAAGCTGACACGCGGCGCCCCTGTGAGCTCCTCCTGGCCGCTGCGGGGGGGGGGTAAGGGGGGAGGAGGACGAGGAGGAGGAGGAGGAGGAGGAGGAGGAGGAGGAGGAGGAGGAGGAGGAGGAGGAGGAGGAGGAGGGGGGGGAGGAAGAGGAGGAGGAGGAGGAACGGAACGGAACGGAACGGAAGTGCCCGCGGGGGAGTGCACAGCACTAAATATGCAAGTGAACATACTGGCAACAAAACTGGGATATTCCCTACGCCTGAGGCGATGACAAAAACTTATCCCTCGGACTGGGCCTCTCTGGCCAACTCCTTTTACACGAATTCGTTCGAACAAAGCCGCCATTCGTTGCTCATAGGGCGGGGCCGCATCAGCACTGGAGAAGGATGTCCTCACCACGGTGGGGGCGTCCTGACACGGAGGGTCGGCGGAGAGGCGCAGTCTCTGGAAAGGAACCGCACGAACAACGAAGGCCCGAACTCTCGGGTTCGGACAATGACCCCTCCGATACTCAGCCAAGACGTCTAACCCTTTACGCGTGGGGGCCTCGCAACTCCGACTGAGCTTGATTCCCCTCCCCTGGGACCAACCCCCGCCACGAAGGCACAATATCTGCTCCCTGGACGCGGCACGACGCGACTCCGAAACGCCACCAGCTTGCCGAGCCAACGTCCCAGACATGGCGACAAGGGTATGTCCCATGGAATCATGGAGCAGCTTCTTCAGGAAATGAGACAACCCTGGACATCCGTCCATAGGCGCTCTCTCCTCTGTGCAATCGAGCACTCGAAAACATTGAGTGCACTGAGTCCCAAGTGGTCCTTTTTCCAACTGTGCCACGACAACTTTCGCCGTGACCGTCCAGAAAGTATTCGATGAGGCCTTGCCCACCGAACGTCGTTCTCAAAAAGAGGAAGCACCGTACTTGCAAGCTTCATGAAGTGTCCAGCCCTCTCGCCTGCTCGCCTGCTGAATCCAACTCTTGTGAAAAGCCTGGCGAGGGACTGGGATGCAAACTGAGGCCATCTTTTGCATATCGAACCGCCGCCACATTAGCTACGGCAAACATCCGCTCGACCCCTTCCAGGGCCTCTATCTGCTCTCGCTCTCGATGAGCCTTGACATGTCTGCTCGTGTGAATCATGGCCGTGCCCTCGAGCTGCTGCGCAAAAGCTCGGACGCCTGCAACCGTGTTCGAAAGAGCAAGCTGGGCGTCCACATCTTTCTGAGCGAGCCGTATGGCCGCCATGCCATCAGCACCGAGCTCCGCTGGTCGCGTGGCTATCTGCCCACATATCGCAAGCCCTACGTGCTCAGCCATGGCTGGTGTTTGCGGCAAGGACCCTGGGACTACGCCTTTGACGATTGCCACAGGGTCCTCGCCAGCATCAGGACACAGCTACAGCCCAGGCAGCACGCTGCAGTGGCCGAATCAATGGTCTGCTGCTGGACCCGTCCGACGCCAAACGCAGCGGCGCAAAACTGGTCAAGCTCGCCATCTCCTCTGGTTGCATGTCCAGTGCGTTGCCTTCCCGATCGCAAAGGTAGACATCAGACGAGACCAATGGGCAAGGCAACTCACTGTCAGCATGCACGTGAATGCCACTCGTTTAAAAAAGGGAAGGTCAGGGTTACCTCGAGCAGCATTGAGGAAAGTGTCAGGCACCTCAGAAGCTTCACGCGCTTCTACTACACGAGGGAGCTGACAACTATATAATATGTGGTGGACTGCGTCCGGTTGACCGCACTCACACAACCCGTCACACACGTAACCCGCACGCAACGCTCAATCGTTCGTCCACAGTCCACCACACCCGCATGTTTGGATTAATACTTCTGGTATCGCGTGTATCTCTTGGCCTTCGGTGCTACCGCATCCTTCAGGAGGCCTAGGGTCGCACGAGAGCCTTCAGGAAAACCTGGGTGCCTCGCCAGGTCTAACTCCATCATGTCCATGAGGAGGGGCGGGGGGGGTGGTCTCTAATTCGACCTCGAGGCCACTGTGGTCAAACCACTTCAAGGGACCATCCGCTCGCCAGCCAGCTCTCCTGAGACATAGGACTGCTCGAGCTATCGGACCTTGGGGTCTATTCCACGACTCACACTCAACAGGCTTGGATAGACCCCAAAGCTTGAGAAGCTCAGCTCGCGGAGACTAAGGACAGTGCAGGGCGCCGCGTAGCGGTCCAGATCATTCGACACCATTGAATCGCTGGTGCCATCGCTAGCCTACCACTACTGTCCCCAAATAGGGCAACCTTGGCCCTCAACGACACCCCGCCGTGACTCGGGCCAGTGCTGCGGGCCATCAATCTCCTAAGGCTGAGCCACTCCGAGGCAGTGAGACCCAAGACTTCCGCCCCGAAACTACAGGCAGGGGCAACTCCTTGACGGGTAACCTTCGTGAAGGGGGTCTCTTTGGGTCCCTTAAATCGCCTTCGGAGAGCTCGAACCTTCCTAAATCGTTGTCGCATTTGAGTGAAACGCCCTCGCTGTTTCAGTCGAGCATGCTGACCATGTCTCCTAGATCCCGCAGACTCATCGACGCCGAGGTACGCCGCACTGGATTTGCATACACTGGGCGGCAGCCCCAAGGATTCACAAACATCACGAGCAAGATCTCTGGACGTCGCCATGATGGATAGCTTGGCTGGGTTGAGACCCGCATTGAGAGAACGGCTGGCGTCTTCGAAGAGCTGCATACTGTCTATCGCCACACCCTTCGCGATAGCACAGTGACTAGAGGAGACGTGGATGCCAGTGTCATCTATGTAGTTCTGAAAATCAACCAACGGCGCACGCTGCACAAACATATCCAGAGCATCGACTGCACGCACCTTGATTGCCAGATCGCTGCAACCATCACCCGCTGGAAGCCCATACCACGCTATCAACGGTGTCGTCGCATGATGTCGCCCCAGTCGAATCACACGCGGGCGCATCCACATGTTGAACACAAGCTTGAGCCAAGATGTTTGGGCTCCATGTCGCAGGAATTTGTGACGCAGCTCCAGCAGCGGGATGGACTCATAATACCTACTCCAGCCTGCAACAATGACCATCCCATGCTTGTGCGCCACTTGGTTGCATTCAAAACGAGCAGCCTGCAGCCGCGCACAATCTACTGCAGACCGTCCTTTGCTCGCACCCCAATAGCGCCTATCCAACTCAACGTGCATCTGAGCTACAATCGGCTTCCTGGCCCGCTGCCACACGCGGTACATCATAGCATACAGAATGATGAGTCGGTTGCCACCTGGCGGCTTTCCCAGTAACGGCATCTTGATCCAGCATATTTGCGTCGGCAGCATTCCAATCGCCTCCGGCGCGGCCATCAAAATGCCGAGGGCGTTCAGACCTTCGTCGTCCAACAAGCACAAGTGGCGTGGATGAAGATTGTCGAAACTCGTAGCCGTGGTCGCTGGGAAGGACTTGGCGGCATCACGTATCTCGTCCGCCGTGAGCAACGGGCATGTCGATCGATCAGGCACCCAGGCAGGCAGCGCAACATCCGAGGCCTTCCAGAGCGCGCGACACACCTCCACCTCTTGTGCCACGATAACAACTGGATCGCCTGACTGGACCCCAAGAGCTACAGCTGGAGACGGGATCGCCTTCACCTTTGTGACTCTATGCAACGGTTTTGAGCCGCCACGCTTGATTCAAATCTTTCAGTTGCCCTCTGACTGCACAACTTACATTGTCTGAGATGTCATCTAAAAACTGTTGGGTTCGATCCATGTCCATTGGCGCTGTGTTGATGAGGGCTCGTGCTTGGATCACCGTGGAGTCGAATCTGGCATTGACCCCTGGTCCAGGAAAAGGCACCGAGAGAAACGAAGATCTCATCGGAACAACACATCATCCCATCATGGCCCGCTTGGGCGTATAGCCCCTGGATTGTGACAATACCTTCCTGAGGCCACTGCCATCCCTGCGCAACGCTCTGCATTGCACTATCGTCCAAGACGTTGTTTGTTGCATCGACCCATCGCGGCTCCAGGTTCCGTGCATACGCTCCTGACTGCTTCAGATCAATGCCCACATTCTGCGCAACATACTCCGCAACCGACGCAGCGCACTTCCCATATACACGCGACAGAAATGCCCAAGCCACATCTAGACCACCGCTCTCTCATCGTGCGCCAGCTCCAGCGCACGTCTAGCCATCGCAGTGTGCAGTGACCAATCGATCGGTTGAGTCAAGGGGCCAGGCGGGGGTAGCAGGCAGCTTTGCCGATACCGTGTAAACATAGCGCTGGCCCTGGCACCCGTTGTCAACTAGGGATAGCTGGACTGGTCGATGAGCTTTCTTGCGCCACTGCATAACAGCGTGAACTCCTCTGTACCCTCTCGCGACCGCATTGTTCAGGCAGAAATAGTCAATCGTACTCACGCCCGTGCCGCCTCGAAAAGTAACATGCGACGGGACAGCTGCAACCATATCAGCTTGCTGAGGGAACCCAGAGTGCCCCAAGATGGAGGCGCCCACGTTCCAGTCTCCTGCGATCAGGCCAGGCCCCGAGACACCCGAGAGCATCCGCCCAGCAGCCGCAAGAATCTCCGCATTCAGGCCCACTGGACCTATCGAATCTTTCAGGTATACGTTGAGAATGGAGATCGGCGACCAGCCTCTGATGTCTAATCACATGCTGGAGCAGCTGTGCGCAGATGAGCTGTCCTCCCGGCGGGTGACGCAGCCCTAGATCGTCACGCGCAAAAGCCGCAACACCGCCAGAAGGGATCGAGCCACTGGTGGCCCTTGCAGGTATAGCCGAACACTTCCAGCGCCCCCCAGCAGCCCAAGAATACAAAGCCTCCAGAGCGTCTCCCGTGAAGCCTATCTCCCGACACAGCACAATCATCGCATTCGACTTCTCCAATCATGATTTCAGAGTAGCACGCCCTCCACTCGCATTGAAGGTCTCTACACTGAACGTTCCCTGCGGTGTGGGGGACGGCGGCTGTCGCAAAGCATTCCCACGCAGCCGCAGTCCTGACATGAGAGGCGTGTTACTGTCATTAGGAACAACGTTGCTTCTTGCCGAGCTCACGCAGCTTGGCTGTGAAAGCTGCAGCACCTGACTTGGCCGCTTCGATGAGCTGTTGCTGCTCGGACTCGTCCAGCTCATCGCATCCTCGGTTCTGTGCTTCGCCCCGTCCATCATCGCCAGGAGTGTCAACATGCTTACGATCATTAGCAGCATTGTCACGGTCGACTTCCATCTTGGGGGCAGGCATGTTGGCCGCAAGAATTTCGCGGAGCTTGCCCCATAATGGCGACGCCAGAAACTGTCGTACATCATCGTCTTGAACGCCATCAGCCTTGAGGTCCAGAGGGTCGCGCACTCCAGCAGAGGGGGTGGTTTGTCCAGCAAGCTGCTGGGCAGCCGCACTAACCTCTGCCTGCAACGTGGTGACCTCAATTCTCTTGGCCTCCAGCGCGGCACGCTTGGTCTGGAGAGAGGTCTGAAGCTCCTCCAGCTGCCTTTCTTTCTCTGAAATGTCTGCTCCCAACTTCTTGACCGCCGCTGATGCCTTCTGCAAGTCTTGCGTGGCCCTGCGGTGGGTGACAACTGGAGTCCGTAGCCTTTTCTGTCGAACTTTGATAGCAGCAATCTTGGCTTGGATACTCTGCCGCAGCTCATCGGACTCGCTTCCACTCGGCAACGATTTGATGCTGGCCTCGAAACATATAAGTTGAGCGGCCGGCTTGGACTTTTTGATCTCATCACTATCGTACTCATTGATCTGGGAGGCCTGTGCAGGGTCCGCAGCCAGCTTCCAGGGCGGCTTGGCAGAAGCAGCATTCAACTTCCCATCTGAGTCCGCCATCGACGCATTTGCATTCTGGGGGACGGCATTCCGCAGGAGTTTCTCGATTGCCTCGAGCCGCTTGTCGAAATGGCTGTTCGTCAGTGCAGCAGCTGTGCCTGGCGACGCGCCTGGCTGACGGCGTCCACCACCTTTCCCAACTCCTGCGAGGCGCTCCGCCTCCCACTTCTTGCGATTGTCCCAGGCAGCCTGGCGGATGCGGGCGGGCGCAGCCTGCCCACAGGCGCATCGCACACGGCAAGCCCAGTTCGCGCTCGCCTCCCCGCATCTGCCGCAGGCCCAGTAGGGCCGTCGCGGCCCTCGCAGGACATCAGGGATCTCGGGAAGCGGGCACGGACAGTCCCATGGGCCCCGCAGAGGGACCCTCGGAAGAATCGTGTCAAAACTTTGGCCCGCAAGCACGAGCCGCACTGAAGATACGCGCTTGCAAGCACAGGGCGCCACCTGTGCCAGTACGGCTTGAGCCAAAATGGCTACGGGAGGAGGAGGAGGAGGAGGAGGAGGAGGAGGAGGAGGAGGAGGGGGAGGAGGGGTAAGGGGGGGAGCAGGACGCGGGCGCCCGGTGCCGGAGCGGAGGCCGCGCCTGCCCGGGCGAGAAGCGCCTGGAGCCAGGGCGCCATCTCCTGTACAGTCGAGGCGTTGACCTAAGGAAGCCCAAGTAAGGAGCGAGGCCCCTACTTTCCATAAGTTAAAGACTTCGATCTCGTATCGGAGCCCTAAGGAAAGTCTAAGGCGAGCTGCGAGACAATGAAGGAGCACGGAGCCCCTCCCCAACGAGAAGGGTTCCTTCTTCAGCGCCCCGACTGCAGCCTCGCAGCCTCCTCCTCCACCTCCAACCTCGAATCGAGAAGGCGACGACGACGACGACGACGACGACGACGACGACGACGACGACGGCGACGGCGACGGCGACGGCGACGAGCGATGACGGCGGCGGCGACGACGACCGACGACGGCGACGAAGCGGCGGCGGCGGCGGCGACGACGAGCGGGGCGCGCCTCCGACTGCGCCAAGCGGGCCCGCGCCTCCAGCAGCTCCTGGTGAAGCCCGGGCGCTCGCCGCTCTCTCACTCTCTCGCTCTCTCCCTCTCCCTCTCTCTCTCTCTCTCTCTCTCTCTCGATATCTCATTATATTTCTCGTTATGTCTTTCTCTCTCTCATTATACCTATCGCTCTCTCCTTTTCTCTTTTTCTTTCTCTCTCTCTCTCTCTGTCGCTCTCTCCCTCCCTCTCTCTCTCGCCCTCTCTCTCTCTCTCCCACTCTCTCTCTCTCTCTCTCTAGATGTTTCTCTCTTTCTCGCTCTGTTGTCAGTTTCCTTATATCTCACTTTCTCCGTTTCGTTCGTTCGCTTCGCGTTGAGTGCCGTGGCGGGCAGGAAACAGCGCACTGGAAACAGCAGCCTGGCGCACCGGCGTGCTGCTGGCGTGCTGCTCCAACGACATGGCCCCTCGCATGATAATGCGCTCGGCGCTGCTTGGGCGTGTCCAAGAGGGGTCGGCCAAGAGGGGGTAGCAAATCATGGCCCCTTGAATCCGCCACCGTGCCTCTGGCACGAAGTGGAGCGCCCCAAGAGCCCGGACCTCCATTACCCCGGCGGTCTCGGCCGCTACTGGGCGCTGCCGGGGCTTCTCGCGTGGGCCTCCGGGACGGTCTGCAGGAGGGGCTCCAAAACAGGACAAGGAAGCCGCGGGAGGCTGCCAAGACGGTCGCCGAGAGATCATTCCAAGACGCCCACGATGTCATCCAGGCGGCCCAAGAGGTCTCGAAGACGCCCTAAAAGGCCTCCAAGAGCACTCTCACGAAGGCCCCAAGGCTTTTGAATTATTTTGGCGTTTTTGCCTTCTCGGTTTTCCCGATGCTCCAAGACGGCCCAAGAGGACCCCACGATCGCCCCGAGACAACCGAAGAGTCCTCTAAGAGGGCCCCAAAACGGCCCAAGAGGGACCCAAGACGGCCTAAGAGGCCTCCAAGACGGCTCACGAGGTCCCCGAGACGGCTCCAAGAGGGGGCCCAGGCGGGGGACCCGAATAGACATTTCGACCCCTCAGCCCCGAGAGGCCCCCAGGAGGCCCCAAGCTCCCTCAACAAAACCTTCAAGAGGCCCGAAGCCCCTTATGAGGCCCCCCAGCAAGCCCCAAGAGGCCCCCAAGACGCTCCAAACAGGCCATCTAGAGGCCCCTGAGAGGCCCCAAAACTGCCCCCTGGGGCCCCCGAGAGCGTTCCGCAGAGGCCCTAAGAAACATCCCTGAGAACTCTGACCCACAGACCAGGCAAGGTGGCGTGATAGGCATAAGGCCATCAAGTACTCAAGAAGTTACACGGATGGAGCACAAGTGGTGTTCGTCATGTGGCTCTCGCCTTATCGCCGTGCACATTCGTTCTAAAAGTGTCCAACATTTACTCGGATGGAAGGCAGCTGATGTTCAACGTGGCTCATGCCCCAGCACCACGCACACCGACTATTTTTCAGCAGCTACACGAACGAAGGGTGGTCCTTGTTTGCTCAAACGTGGCTCTCGAATCAGCGACGCGCACACTCGTCCTAACACTGCCCAGCAGTAGCACGGATGGAGCACATGTCGTCCTCGACGTGTGGCTTTTGCATGAGCGCCGCGCGCCTTCGTTTGAATAGCGTCCACCAGTTGCACACATGGGGGGGGGGCGGCTTAACGGTGCGACAACGACGCTGATGGAGGGCGGTCCCTTTTCAAATTGGGGCTCTCGCTTTTAAAAGGTCCCCGGGCGCATGGCCAAACGTGCAGCATCGGAGGGGGATCGCACGGATGGCGAGCGGCGCCCTGTGCTTTCACAGCGGGGCCATCGCTGGACACGCCCTTGGACTGTCTGCTCCTACCGCGCCGCCGCTCATAGACCCAGAAGCGTGGGTGGTAGTTCCTTGTCAGAGCGGGGGCCGCGCCTGATTGGCTGGATCATGGGGCACTCGTTCTTCAAGGGGGTATTTCCCGCAGCGGGGAGGAATCCCTGCAATGACTTCTGAAGAGGGGGGCTGGGACAGGTGGGTGCGCTGCGGAGGGACAGGTGGGCTGGACACTGTTCCTGATCAGAGAAGTGCTTTGGGACTCCATTGTCATTGCAGTCTGGGTCCAAACGAACTTCTCTGATCAGGAACAGTGTGCGCACCCAGGGGGGCACTTCATTCGACAAGAACAACGCGCGCTGGACAGGGGTATCCACATTGCATATTCTTCAAGCATGCGGGTTCAATGGACGACGACGACGGACGGCAAAGACATAAAGGACGAACGATCACGGCCACGACCACCTACGACGACGCAAACGGACGACGACGACCAGGCCGACAACGGAAGACCGCGACGACAATGGGCGACGACGGTCGAATCGTTGACGACGACGACGACGAACGACGCGACCACGATGACCAACCAAGACGCGGACGTTGACAATGGTCGACGACGACGACGACGCCGACGACGACGACGCCGACGACGACGACGACGACGACGAAGACGACGACGACGACGACGATGACGACGACGACGACGACGACGACGGCGGCGGCGGCGGCGGACGGCGGCGGCGACAGCGGCGGCGACGCACGGCGGCGGCGCCGACGGCGGCGACGACGACGACGCCGACGCCGACGACGACGCCGACGCCGACGCCGACGCCGACGCCGACGCCGACGCCGACGCCGACGCCGACGCCGACGACGACGACGACGACGACGACGACGACGACGACGACGACGACGACGACGACGGCGACAGCGACGGACGGCGGCGGCGGCGACGACGGACGGACGGCGGCGGCGGCGGGCGACGAGGAGGATCTCCGCCGCCAACTGCACGGCTGCGCTGTCCGGCTTCGCCCCCGGGGCCCTGCCCGTGCCGCTGGCGGCGGCGGGCGCGTGGCCGGAGCCCGCCTGGCAGCCGCCGCGGGCGCCTGCTTCCGCCAGGAGCGGCAGGACCGAGAGATCGCGAGCGAGGAGCACAGGGGGCAGAAAAGCCACCCTCACAATACGCACCCCGACATGCGAAGCCTTCTAGTTAGCGCACCTAAAGGAGGGATGGAACAGGGCAGGGTCGTTCGTAAACGCCACGGGCCGTTTCGTAAACGCCAGATTGTGGGGGTCGGGATAGCATTTGTCTGCCTTGAGAACATACAGTCGGGATGTGTTCCTTGGCGTGTCTCGGTGTCGGCCCCGGCGACACGCTATGCCCTGCGCACGGATAGCGTGTCGCTCCGCTCCGCGGGGTGGGAGGCTCGGAAAGGCTCGTGACGTTGACGCTCGGGGACCGGGACGTGGCCAGCGCGTCGTGCCGAGGCGTGGTGGGAGACACCAGGCGGCGCGACACTCTGAGCCAAAGTTCCTGACAGTGTCCATAGCTATGCCCTTGCGGTCTTGACGCGAGGCGGGATCTCATGGATATGCGACCCCATGGGGTACAGCGAGGGCAGTGGATAAGGAACCATTGGATGAGGAGCCCAGAGCCTGAAGCTGGTGGAACACGATTTGAGACTTGGATATGCATATCACCGCCGCCCTCATCAGAGAAGGACTCGTCCAGGGTATGAATCCTCATGGGCACACTCCATCCCAGCTACACATGAGAGGGACCCTAAGTAAGAGCGAGCTTTGGTGCGCGACTTTCGGGGGCCGTGGGGAGGCCGAACCGGAGCGCGCAAGCCGCCAGTATCGCATCTCATTCAGCCACCTGGGGACCCCAGTGTGCCCGCACCAGAGGTCCCCCCGGCGAAAGGTCACCCTTACGCATAGCCGAACTCAACGCCCCCATCGTTCTCCGAGTTTCTCAATAAGCGTCGGGGGGGGGCGTCACCCCCGCCGACAGCCCCGCATCGACCCCCGCGCGGGCAGCCACCGCGCGCCGAAGGCGCTCCGACCGCCGTCGCGGCGCGATGACGAGACGAGGTTGACCCCCGTCGGGGGGGTACCCCCCCACTCTTATGAAGAAACCCAGAATATGGACGCAAAGGCGCGGCCTCACGGATGTGCGACCCCAGGGGTCCGTCTCCCGCGGGCGACCCCGCGCCAAGCCGCCCCGCGTGCACGCAGGGGTCGCAGCCGAGAGGCGCAGACCACGAAGCCGTGGATATTGATACGTTTCTCCCACACGCAGAGAGGCAGGGAAGATTAAGGAGCCCTGTCTAGAGCGGCCCAGGGACACAAACCCCAGGAGTCCCCATGTTTCCCCATATTTCTGGGGTTCCGTCGTACCCCTCCCCCCCTTTTCCATATCTTCCCATCTTTTCCTGAAGTCGACGGTTCATTGTGTCTGGGTGTTTTTTCCCCTCCTGGCTTTAGACGAGGATCGAAGATCTGGCGTTTTGGACGTCGTTGGGCTTCCCGAGGCATCCGGAGGTCTCCGGGGTCATTCGGAGGCCTCTGGGGATCTCCGTGTGCCCCGCGGGGGCCTCTGGAGGCCTCCAGGGAGCCTTCGGAGGCCCGGGCATCTGACGACTCGACGAATCGCGCTGGGTTCTGTTTCGCTGTTCCCTGCCCTCAGAGGCCGCTTCGGGGCCAAGGACCGCCAGAACGGCTCGGGATCAAGACCCCGACCCTGGGGGAGAGCTCGAGAACTCCAGGGGCTGGCGGCGCAAACAAGAATGGGGCCGTCAGAGGCCTGGGCATGCAGGAAGGCACTCCTTGCCTCTGGCTGCCGGTGGCGCCATCGCGTCGCGACAAAGGGGAGCGCGGGAGTGCGGGGAGGGGAGCAGCCAGGACGGCGGGAGCCGAAGGTGCGGGGCGTGGAGACCGAGGGGGGCGAAGAGGTCCTTCATACCGAGCGGTATCCTCCGCGAGCTTCTGAGAACTGCCGAGCGGATGGATCACAGTGGGAGCTCGACCACAAGAAACCTTCCACAGGAAACCCAAACCTGGGACCCAAGGACGTCCATTGATTCTTGGTGTGGGAGCGTCACGCTTTCCATCGCGCAACCATCGAAACCCCCAAGAAGCCCATGGCACCCTGGGGGCGAGCAGGGTGTTTCTTGGCATGGGCTTCACTTGTAAATGGGGGGCGAAGAATGGACCCATAGAGGAGCCCTCTAGGGCCCCTTTTAGAGCGAACAGGGGTACAAAAGGGACCCTGAAGGGCTCCCAATGAGGGCCCCTCTCGTAACCCCCCACTCAACTTGAGTGGCCGTCGGTGTTGGAGGGGCAGTGGCTTGAGTCAAGCCACTGCCCCTCCAACACCAGCTAGCTTCAGCTATGGTGAACTCCCATTCGCGCTCGGCCTCCTGAAGTGAAGAGGCGGGGAGAGGGGTAGAAGGAGCAGCAGGAGGAGCACGAGAAGGCGGAGTGTCGCCAAAGAGTGTTCAGAAGGAGTAGGACGAGGAGGAGGAGGAGGAGGAGGCAGAAGGCAGAGGAGGAGGAGGAGGGAGGAGAAAGAGGTGGGAGGCGGAAGATCAGGAGGAAACGGGAGAAAGAGCAGGAGGAGGAGGAGGAGGCGGAAAGAAGAGGACGGAGGATAAAAGGCGCGGGCCGACGAGGGCGCAGGAGTGCCAGTGCGCACGCTCGCACCGCCCGCGCAGGCGGGGGGGAGCAAGGTCCATGCAGGGCTTGCCAGACTGGCCTTGGGAACGGAGCCCGCGGACCTCCTCCTCATCCTCCTCCACCTCCTCCTCCGCCTCCTTCTCCTCCTCCTCCTCCTCCTCCTCCTCCTCCTCCTCCTCCTCCTCCTCCTCCTCCTACTCTTCTCCTCCTCCTCCTCCTCCTCCTCCTCTCCTCCTCCTCCTCGCTCGTCATCATCATCATCATCATCATCATCATCATCATCATCATCATCATCATCATCATCATCATCATCATCATCATCATCATCATCATCATCATCATCATCATCATCATCCTCATCCTCATCCTCATCCTCATCCTCATCCTCATCCTCATCCTGCATCAGCATCAGCATCATCATCATCACCATCATAATCATCATCAGCAGCAGCAGTAGCATCATCCTCATCCTCATCATCATCATCATCATCATCATCAGCAACAGTAGCATCATCATCATTATCATCATAATCATCATCAGCAGCAGCAGTAGCATCATCCTCATCCTCATCATCATCATCAGCAGCATCAGCATCAGCATCAGCATCAGCATCAGCACCAGCATCAGCATCAGCATCAGCATCAGCATCATCATCATCATCATCATCATCATCATCATCATCATCATCATCATCATCATCATCATCATCATCATCATCATCATCATCATCATGAATGATGGCGGACACCCTCGAGGCCACCCGATGTCTCGCTCGTTCGACTAGGCGCTATCGGCTTCTACGTAGGCAAATTCCAGAACAGCGAGGGGCCCGACTGGCGGAGGAGCTGGAGGAGGCACAGGCGAAGGGGCTGAACTCAGAGGTGTGGAGGATATGTCGGTTCGTGGCGCGAGGTGGAGTGGGACCGAGGCGTAGGAGGTTCGGTCCGATTGCTGCATTTGCACCTCGCATGGAGGAGTGGGTCGGGGACCTTCCCATGCCGTCGAGTCGAGGGGGGATGGCTGCGTGTCCGATCGAGGAGGAGGACTTCATGTCGTAGGCGTCGGCTGGTGACAGCAGGAGCCAGCCGGGCATTGCAAAGCTGGCCTTGCTGAGGAGGGCCTGGCACGTATCGCTGAGGGCTTCCGGACTGCTCCTCGCCGACGGGCTGAAGCACCCTGGAGTGCCCCCAAAACGAGATGTGGGCCCTGCTGCTTGCGAGGCGTCCTCGGGCTCGGGAGCGTGCGTCGGGTCTTGGTGCCGAGCCTCCCGGTGGGCCTGGGGAGATGTTCGGGGACGGGGTGGCGGGCGTCCTGGCCAAAGCGAGACGGAATGGGAGGCTGGTGGCGCACCGACACAAGTCGTTCGCCTACCACCTTCCGAAAGAAAACGGGAATCTGCGGACTCTGGGGACCCGCTTGCTTCATGGACCCTGCTCGCCTGGGAAGATGTGGGTAGAGACGGCACGCAGAAGGCCACGTGCTACACCTTGCTGTGCTTACGGCTATGTACCGATGCGGTGTCGCACTGAGGCTGCCAGGACGACTGCTCCTATCACACGGAGGGCTCAGGGGATGAGGCTAAGTACCACTGACACAAAACACGATATGCGCAATGCGCTTGGTTCCCGTCAGCATCATTATCTTGATGAGGCAGTTGGCCGCTTGTACGTTGAGGCTGATGCCCAGATACTCCGACAGCGTCATGGGTGTGCGTGCTTCCAGGTGCAGGCTGAAGGGGAGTTTCGGGTCTTCCAGAACTCAGGGGAACTACATAGAGGGACGCTAACGCGGCCACGGTGGTTCAGGAAGTGATCACTACCCCGATCCGCCCCTGGTCCAAGGAACATCATGAAGCACATGCGAATGGCCTGTGCGGCAAGAGTCCGAGCACAGGTGCGGTCTGCGACCTGTCGCTGCGAGTGTTCGCGGACGATGTGAATAAAACGCATGGTCTCAAAAACTTTGAGGATGTTGCGCGCGTGATTGTCTTATCGGATCGTCGTCTCAACCGGAACATCCAGAAGCACGAGATCTACCAAGGTGCGGGGAAGAAATCCATTGTCCCACACTTCGTGAGCGTTGGGGCGACGAGGTTCACCAGAGTGGCCTTCAAGGGGTTCTCGGAGAGCCTCCTCTTACCTGGTATGGTATTGCCCGTGGTCCCCTTCCTTGGGACTCTGTTTACCCCCAGTAGTTCGTGGACACCCGAGGTGGAAGCGAGGTGTTTTGCTATGTCCAAGGGATGGGCTCACGTGAGGCGTTTCGTTACACAGTGTTCGTCGTGCAAGTCAAAGAAATGGCGCTTCGAAGTAATATTACTGGTGCAGCCCTTTCGGGTCTTACTGCTCTGGTCCTCTCGAGGTCCCAAGAGGCCCGTCTGGAGTCAGTGTGCCTGAAGTATCTCAAGGTGCTGATTGGAGGTGCTGCTCGAAGGATCCCCAGTGTTGCGGAGGACGGACGGGAGACGGTCATCGTGCGCACGCCGCCTGCTGGCCAAATATGGAGACAGGCTGGGATTGTACCGTTGTCCCTGGAGCTGCGTGTGCAGCGGCTGAAGGAGTGGCATACGATCGCCAGATCAACAGTCCATCATGAACAGCAACTCACGGCTGTGTTCGGAGAGCTTGAGCGCGAGGAAGAGGCCCAGTCGGATTTCGAGTGGTTCCCTGGCTCCCCGATGCGCCCCAGGGAGACCTCCCGTAGCAACCCGTGGGCCCTGCAGTTCTTCAGTGACGTAGAGTACAAAAGGATTACGGAGGAGGGAGAGGCGGCGGTAGAGGCCATGAAGGGGGACTTCATGAACGCGTTTAGGGGCAACACGTTCGGGTTCGAGGCCCTTCCAAAAATCGGCGTGCAGCAGTTTAGGGCCGAGTGGCTCACCAGGCCTAGTACCACGGAGGCCCCCACGCCTGAACCCGAAGAGCTGGCAGCAGGTGATTTCTGGTGCGAGTTGCTGAACGGTGAGGCGGTGCTCTGCGAACGTCGATTTCGGACTCGTCGTGCTCTGCTCGCGCATCAGTGTTAGGCCACTGGTGGCCAACACGACATTCCCTCGGTTGCTGCTAAGCTTACTGTGGTCAATCGAATCAATGTACTGCGTGTTCGGATACGGTTCGCTGTCGTGACACTGCTGTCAAACACCTTTTGAACGCTTATCAATACGGACGATGTCGTGCGGATAGTTCGACGTGTGGCCCATCGATCATGGACCTGACATTCGATCGTGTCAGCTATCGGACGGTACCGAAAGAGGAGATCGGCTCACTCGAAACGCTCGAGATGGAGCACAATCGAAAGGCGGTGCCCTTGACCATAAAGATGACCATGAACTTGTCCCTCAGGACTCACTCGCAGGAGGCGATCACCCTGGTCACGCTAATCGGTCCAGAGTCAGCGGCGACAGCTGTCTCATCAAGGACGCGGGTCAAGGGCTGGGTCGAGGCGGCGCAGGACTTGCGCAGCCGCGGCAAGAGAGAAGAGGTGGACAAGCTGGGCAGCATCAGTGTGGCGGCCCTCGTGCGGCCCATTGAGGGCACGGAGTCCATGGGCGTGACTGCGGGCGCGGCGAACGCGCAGAAGCTCGCGGCCTGGAAGGTGGAGCTGAACGGCAAGTCCTTGGAGGAGGGGAGCATGATGCATCCATTCGTGAAGATCAAGAGTGCGTTCCAGGAGGGAGAGTCGCTCAACGTGCTGGTCGACTGCTTAGTGCAGCTAGGCTTTGTGCGCAAGGTCGGCACGGCACCGATGAGCCACGTGGAGCGCGTGCTGCAGACTTTCCTCGAGGATGGCAAGATGGACGAGCTCTAGGTGAGGATACTACTGTGCATGATGAGAGAGATATCAGGAGCTCGGCGGTGCCTTATGGCATGAGGGTGCTGAGACATTATACCTCTATGATGAAAGGTGGTGTAGGTTCTGGGCAAAGCAGCCCAGAGACATTGGGCGTGAGAAGTACGGCCAAAGACAAGTTCGCTGTCCCGACCGTCTCATCCTCGTGTTCCTTGTCGACGGCGACGTTGGCGACGAGGGCGGGGGGGCGGACCACTTCCCGATCGAGATCGCCAGCGATAACTTCAGGTTTAAGAGCTTAGACGGCCTCGAGTGCGGTGAATACTAGGCCTGGCCGACTGTGCTGCTGCCGCCGAGGGGCAGACATTGCCCCCTCCTACTCGTGTGTGTGCCTCTCGTGTGTGTCCCTCCTCGGTCGCTTCCCCTCCCCTTCCCCTTTCCCCCAAGAGAGTGCGGAATCCTGCAGCGTTTCGCCATGCTGCCGCCTCGCTGCCACCTCGTTGCTGCCTCGAGTGCTGGGTGGGTCCGGCGAGGTTTCGCCGCGGTTGCCCGTTGCTACCTCTTGAAATGGGTGCGTCCGGCGACGCTTCGCCACGTTGCCACCCGTTGCGCCGCTTCGTTGCTGCCTCGTGCGCTGGGTGGGTCCGGCCACGTTTCGCCAAGTTGCTGCCCGTTGCCCCCTCGTTGCCGTCTCATGGCGGCCTCGTGCGCTAGACGGGCCCAGCGAAGCTTCGCCATGTTGCCGCCCATTGCGCCGCTTCGTTGCCGCCTCGTGCGCTGGGTGGGTCCGGCGAGGTTTCGCCACATTGCCGCCCGTTGTCGCCTTGCGGCCTCCGCGTGTGCTGGTTGGGTCCAGCGAGGTTTTGCCGCCCGTTCCCGCCCGTTGCCGCCTCGTGCGCTGTGTGGGTCCCACGAGGTTTCGCCACGTTGCCGCCCGTTGCCGCTTCGGCGCCGCCTCTAGCTTGCACCACGTTTGCTGCACCACAATGCTTCCACCACCTATCAAGTTGGGCTTGCTCAATAAGCAAATCAATCAGAGCTGCTCGATCTTGTCGGTGTCAAGCTTGATGATCATGTCGATGCGGTGCGTCAAGAACTGTTCACGGCGCTCCCATCGTTGGTTTGCGGGCTGGAAGAAGAGGGGCTCGCCGATAGGTATTACCAGGTGTTCCAGGCACTCGAACAGTGTGTCTTGTAATGCCCCAGTGATCAGGTAAATAATGTCCTCAGAATGTGTCGCCATGTACTCTTCAATCGCCACGATGAAACATTCTCCCTCCCCTTCTCCTTCTGGCGAGAAGCGGGCATAAGTTGATCGCGATTCCGTCTAGATCCTTTGGCCTCCCGAAAAGTTCGCGTTCATGGCAGTCAGAATTGCATATGCAGGGGAACGTGGCCTCGGAAACGCATGCTCGGTATATCTTCTGACGACGACATACGAGCCAATAGAGGGACCCGCTCGCTTCCAATATGGCTTCCAAGGTCTGCGGAGCATTAAGTAATGTAGTCAATCATCGAGGTGACACATGAGGTGCCATACCATGTGGATGGCGAAAAGAATGTCGTAGATGAGCGCAGCCACTGCTGCTCCATCATTGCTGTCCCAACGGAATGCTCCCGACAGGCCCCAGGGGCCAGGACCGCACGTGTATCAATCAAGTGCTCTTTGCCAAGCTGCACATCATGTGCATTGCCCTATCCACCGTTGAAGTCTACGCTCGCCACTAGGACGCTGCGGGCGGGCGTATTGCGCGGACCCTGTGTGATCCAGTCGGTGAGCACTGTGGTAATATTGTCGTCCGTCTGCAACTTTTTTACTTTAGTCACTCCCTGCCATCCCTGCCAGATCCCACGAGGCCGAAGAGACGCGAACTGCGAGTCCACGACCCGCCAGATGCGCAGGAGGAACTTGGTCCCGCCGTGAATGTTTCTGTCGGATCTTGGCGCCAGAGGAAATAAGAACCCCCGTTGACATGGTGGTGAACGAACCTGCGGCCCAGCCATGGTCCACGCGCCAACGAAAGCTCGCTCGAGGGGTGCCTACGAGGGTGGTCCCATCGAAGTTGTGGCATGCGAGCTCTATGTCCTCCAAGCGTTCCCCCCATTCCACCACCCCACTCCCGACCCACAGTCGCTGCAAGGAGGTTGAAGTGCATCATCAGCCACACGTATGGCTGCATCAGGTCGTGCGCCTGCTCTCCGCATGTGGGGAGAAAGAGCCGCCAGCAATCATCGCGCTGACCTCATCAGGCGGTGACCGGTCAGGCCTGATAACCTGCGGGCGACTGAAGGACATTGGGGGCTCATGGATCGGCGTCCGTCGTCAGGGCATGTGCTCAGTCCAGTGTGGGCGACGATCATGCATCATCATCATCATCATCATCATCATCATCATCATCATCATCATCATCACCATCATCACCATCATCACCATCATCATCATCATCATCATCATCATCATCATCATAATCATAATCATTGCCATCATCACCATCATCACCATCATCATCCGCATCGGCATCATCATCACCATCAACATCATCAGCATCATCATCATGACCATCATCAACATCATCATCATCACCATCACCATCACCATCACCATCACCACCATCATCATCACAATCGTCACAATCATCACCATAATCATCATAATCATTATCATCACCGTCATCATCACCATCATCATAATCATCACAATCAGCATCATGATCATCATCATCATCCTCGTCATCCTCATCATCCTCATCATCATCATCAGTATCATCATCGTCATCGCCATCATCACTGCCACAAGCATCATCCGCATCACAATCATCACCATCATCCCCACCACCACCACCATCATCATACCACCACCACCACCATCATCATCATCATCATCAGCAGCAGCATCATCATTAACAATATCGTCATCATCTTCACCACCACCACCATCATCACAATCACGGTCATTACCATGACAACAATCATTATCACCAGCATCACCATCACCACCATTGCCACCGTCAGCATGACCACCATCACCATCATCACCGTGATCATCACCAGCATCATCATAGTTACTCGTCCTTATCATTGTCCTCCTCCTCGTGATCCTACTCCTCCTCCTCCTCCTCCTCCTCCTCCTCCTCCTCCTCATCCTCCTCCTCCTCCTCCTCCTCCTCCTGCTCCTCCTCCTCCTCCTCCTCCTCCTTCTCCTCCTCCTCCCCCCCCTGCTCCTCCTTCTCCTTGCTCTTCCTCCTCCTCATCATCATCCGCCTCCGCCTCCGCCTCCTCCTCCTCCTCCTCATCCTCTTTCGCAGCCGCATCGGCGGCCTCCTTCCGCCCGCCGTGCCCGCGCGGGGCCCTGCCTTCGTGGACTGCCTGGCCTGACCGGACCTCCACCTCCCTCCTCAACCTGCTGCAGATGGCGCGACTGTCGTGGGCGGGCGCCCGCGTCGCCGCGACCTGGAGCGTCGGCTCGAGATGCCGGCCCGAAGCGCTGGCCAGGAACGCGGGCCGAACGCGGGCCTGAAGCACCGACCCCAAGCGCTTCCCCGGAGCGTTTGCTCCAAGCGCTGGCCCCAATCGCTGACCAACGAGGACGACGACGACGACGACGACGACGACGACGACGACGACGACGGACAACGGCGGCGACGACGATGACGACAGACGACGGACGACGGACGACGGACGACGGACGACGGACGACGACGACGACGACGATGCACGACCATGCACGACCGACAAATACCAAGCGCTGGCCCGAGACGAAGAGGGCCCGAGGCAAAGTGCCCGAAACGTCAGCTGGGAGCGCTGGCTTCGGGCACCACCGCCGAGGCGCCTGCGCTGGATGGCGAGGCGGCGGCTCGACGACCGCGACCGACGGCGACGGCGCCGACGGCGACCGGCGACGACGACCGCGACGGACAGCGACGACGACTCGGGCTCGGGCTGCCTTGGGGCTCGGGCTCGGGCTCGAGGTTCGGGCTCGGGCTCGGGCTAGAGCTCGGGCTCACGGACGTGAGCGCGGACGGCTGGCGGCGGCGCCGGCGGCGGCGACGGCGGCGGCGGCCTGGAGCCGACGGCCCTGCGGCGCCCTGGGGAGACTCCGCGCGGGGCCCGCGCGGGGCCCGCTCCGGCGCCGGGCGCTCGCGCCCCGCGGCGCCGGCGCGGGCGCCGGCGCCGGGCCACCTGGGGGGGGGGGCGGAGGGCGGCCGGCCTCGCAGCGGGCAGCGTCGGATCGAAGCGGAGCGCACGCCGGGTCGAGTCACAGGGCTCGAGGTAAGCAGTCTTTGCCGCTGTCGTTTGGTTTTCGTCGTCCCTGGTGCTGTCTTCGTTCCACAGTTGCTGCAAAGCGAGGTCGAAACGAAAAGGGTCCACGAAATTGCCAAAACACCGTTTAGCTCGAGCCCTGTCGAGTAGGGGTCCGCGTGGGAAGCCTACCCCTGCCCCCCACGATTTCTGAGGGGCAGTGTGTGGTTCGCACGTGGCCCCCTGTCGAGCTGCATCGCATCGGAGTCGCAGTCGAAGCCGAGCGGCAGCGCCGGGGATGCGCAGCAGCGCCACGGAAAAGCATCGGGCCGCTTCGGATCGCCGGAGGATGTCGCCGCGCCGTCGGTCCTCGAGGCGCCCGAGTGGACGACGCCTGCACACCACGGCAAGCCCACTGCAAAGCCTGCGCGCCGCGCCCAGGCAGACGACGTCGGCACCGCGGCAAACCCACGGAGAGCCCACCGCGTCCGAGGCGGCGTTTGCCCTAGTGCCCGCGGCGCCCTCCCCAAGACGTACAGTCGCGCATCGGAGCAAACAGCGCGGCGACAGGTGAACGATTTCGGACACCCTGAACCCAAAAACGCTTGCATCTCTTGGGGGCGCATCTTTTACTTCCGCCGCCATCCGCCGAGCTCCCGCCAGCTTCCGCCAGCTTCCGCCGGGGAAGGCGGCCTCGTTCTACTTCCGCCCACCTCCCGCCGCCCTTCCGCCGCCTTCCGCCGCCTTCCGCCCAGGAAGAGATGGCAACTCCTTCGATCCTCGAAGGCAGGGCCCTCTCTGGAGCGCTCCACATCGGAATCGACGCGGATCGGGCCGACCGGACTCGATGTCGAAGCGGATCGGTCGGATCGGACATGGGCCCTGGGAGGGGCGCGGGGCGGCTCGCGGGGCCGCGGCGAAGAGGCGAAAGCTCCTCCACGTCCTCGTCCTCCACCTGCCTCTGGCACTGCTCCTTCGCCTCCTGGTTTCGCTCGACGCCTTCGGAGCCCGATCGAGCGAGTCGCAGCGAGAGATGGAAAAATAGCGGAGCAAGGGCACTATGCCTCGCCACCTCCCGGCCCCTCATGCCGCGGCATGAGGCACCTATGCCTCCTCCTCCTCCTCCTCCTCCTCCTCCTCCTCCTCCTCCTCCTCCTCCTCCTCCTCCTCCTCATCCCCCTCCTCCTTCTCTATCCAGGGGCGGCGGCGAAGAGAGGCGGCGGCGGCTTGAGCATGCGGCGGTAGCCTGGACGTGCACGGCGGCGTTTGAGAGCCGCTGGGCCGCACACGAGGGGGCGGGTTGGGCCAACAGGGGGCAGCAGAGAGCGACAGGAGGAGGAGGAGAAGGAGGAGGAGGAGGAGGGTGATGACTGAGGGTTGGTTGAGGGATCGAGGCTTTCTGGCGGGGGCCTCCAGGAAGGGGGGGATCGAGGCTTTCTGGCTTTCTGGTGGGGGCCTCAGAGAGCACCAGAAGGTTGGTGTTGTGCGCCAGAGAGGGTTGACCTGAGAACCGGAAGTCGGACCTTGCTCAATGGGGGGGGGGGGGGGCAATGATCGGGTAATGGAGAGAGGTGCACCTGTCGTACACCTCCAGGGCCCCAGGGGGCCCCCTCAGGGCCCTCTTCCTGTAGCCCTCGATCCCCCTCCCCACTGATCGCCCCCCCTTGCGAGACGCCCGAAGGATGCACGCGAGGTCACGCTGGCTGGCGAAGGAGGTACACGAGGAGCGCAGAATGACGGGGGGCGGGAAGGCAGGATGCAATCCGGAAAACGCACACGAGAACCACACGCGGGCGTCTTGGCGCCCTCCTGGGCCGTCTTGGGCACTGCCTCGGGCCGCCGCGGCCTCTCTCTCTCTCTCTCTCGGGCCCTCTTGGGCGCTTTTGCTCCCCTCGCTGTCGGAGGCGGGCCCCCGCAACCTGACGGCAAGCTGACGTGATAGGGACAAAATGATACGCCTGCTACAGGGACGCCAACTTCTGAGACCGCGGCCTTGCATTTGAGACTCCGAAGAGTGCGAGTGAAAGCGTCATGCGGAGACCTCATGGGCGAAGCCGAGCGGACCTGAGAAACCCGCATCGCCCGTCTCAAAAAATCCTTTCCCTGGGGCCACTTTTGGAACCACATGACAATCATGATTCACCATGCCTCACCTCTGAAGTGCCGGTACGAGTTTGGGCAAGGTCGCTGATCTCGCGTTTATCTGTGGTTCCATTTGGGTGTACTTTCCAACACCAGCCGCCCTCGTCCCATCTCCAAGGCCGACCAGCGGTAGCCCTGAGACCAGCCCTTCTCCATGTTGCGGCCTTCTTCGGTGCGATGGCTCGCACTGTCTGCAGCCATTCCGAGTTGTTTGTTCTCTCTCTCTCTCTCTCTCTCCCTCCCTCTCTCTAGGCATGAGCAGGCAATCGAGCTCTCGTGTCTCTGAACGTGGCTCAGCCAGGAAGTGGGCGAGGTAAAAAAAACGTGTAGGACCATGGTCGGTCAATGGTCTCCGAAATGTCCCTTGCTTCTTTTCCCCTGGACTTGCTCGCCCGTGCAATCCCCGGCAACATGGTAGTTTCAGCGTTGTAGTCATGAACTGTCTGTGCTCGTGGTCCATACACTTGGGCACTTTTCGGCTCGGGATCCACACAGTACCGCTCGATCGAATGCTGCCGTGGTCCACTGCATGGAGCTGTCTTTGTCTCGGCTCGGCTGGGATTTTGCATGGCACGACAACTTTGCGTTGCAGTCGGAGGCAAGACTTCTCTTCCCACGTTTTACTCCACTCGTCAATCCAGTTTGATGGCTGATAGTCCCTGCAGGCTGCTGTGATAAGTTCGCTGCGCCCTCAGTGTAGGAATGGTTTGGGGATGGTCCAATGGGCTGGTTCGATGTGGTGCATTAGTCGCATGGCCACCTCCTTGTTTTTTGTTTGCCAAACGTTATCATATTGTCAGACCACGCCTTTACGATTAACCTCATTCCAGCTGAAAGGATACCTTCTCTGCGCCACCAAAACTCATTGCAGGGCCGATTTAGAGGGGCGCGGTCCCAACCAACGGCCTCGGCGAACTCATCTGGCCCTGCAGAGCTCCGAGCTGCGTGACGGTCCACACGTGCTCCAGGATGGCCTAAGCCAGGTCCACTCGGGCCAACATACTGCCTCAACACAGCCCCAGAGGCTACCAAGACGGCCCAAGAGAGCGACAGGACGATTTCCAAGAGAGTGCCAAGAAGCAAAAAACAGCGATTCCCGAACTAGGCTTTGACAAACAGGGTTTTCCTTACGCGTGGGAGGAACCTATGGGTGCAGGGCCCTTCCAGGCCGGCGTTCCCAGGGGTTACCCAGGTTTGCCCCTGGCGGCGCTCGGGGTCGCCTGGGCCCCAGCGATGCCAAGCAACGCCAAGCAGCGCCAAATAACGCCAAGCAACGCCAAAAGAATACATAGCCAAATACGCACGGTCTGCGCTTCCCACACCTGCGTCGTGCCTCCCAGGAGCCCACGAAAGTGGAGGCAGTTGCGCAGCTGGCAGCCCCCCAGTGGAAAGGTACGAGCAAGGGAGGCAAGGAGGTAGGAGGCAGAAGGAGAAGGGAGGAGGAGGCAGGATGCAGGATGAGGCCCTTGGAGACAACCGTGCTCTACCCAAAACGGAGGCCCGACACAGGAGGGTTGGGGAAAAACAGGAATGCCAATAAGCGATTCGAATCAATACCAAGCAACGCCAAGCACTTCAAATCCGAAGCCAATCAATACAAAGCGATGCCGAGCAAGCCAAGCAATGCGAAGCAACGATTCCCAGCAATTCCGAGCAACGCTAAGCAACGCCATCGAATGCAAAACCAATGCAAGGCAGCGCATAGCAATACGAAGCAATGGCGAGCAATGTCAAGCAATGTCAAGACAAGCCCAGAAATTCAAAGCAATGTTAGCCAACGCCAATCAATGCCAAGAGATGCACAAACAGCAACGCAAAGCCATGCAAAGCAACGCCAAAGACGGCAAAACGATGCCAATCAATACCAAACAACGAGTTCAAGCAACTATTACAAGAAACGCCAAGCAACGCTCAGCTCTTCCAAACGATGCAAAGCAACACTATGTGCATTGCCTTGCTCTGCGCTGCTCAGAACTGATTTGAACTGCTTGGGGGAGGAGAATACCCCTAATTGGGGTCGCGCCCGCTAAAATCCCAAAACAGTACTTGCACATCGGGCCTCTTACTTGCGTTACTAAGTTACTAAGTCACTGGATTGGTCCATCGAGGTTTCGTCGCGTCGCCGCCTCGTTGCTCTCGTTGCCGCCAACTTGAGGGGGCTGTCGAAGATTCGCCGCGTCGCCGCCCGTTGCCGCCTCGTTGCCGCCCACTTGGGGGGGGGTCCGTCGAAGTTTCGCCGCGTCGCCGCCCGTTGCCGCCTCGTTGCCGCCCACTTGGGGGGGCCGTCGAGGTTTCGCCGCGTCGCCGCCTCGTTGCCGCCTCGCTGCCGCCTCGCTGCCGCCTCGTGGCCGCCTCGTGCGCTGGGTGGCTCTGGCGAGGTGTTGCCACGCTGCCGCCTCGCTGCCGCCTCGTTGCCGCCTCGCTGCCTCCCACTTGGGGAGGTGGGGTCCATCGAGGTTGCGCCGCGTCGCCGCCCGCTGCCGCAGCGTTGCCGCCCACCCCGCTCAGAAGACCTGGCGAGGCTGCACCACATAGCTTGCACCGCATAGCTTGGAGCACATAGATTGCACCACATAGCTTGCACCACATAGATGGCATCACCTATCTCACACATCCACGGTGCAATCATAACTTATTGGTTGGGGTCCACGCTGGCTAACATGTTCGTTTTGTGGATCGCTACATGCCTGAGATACTCGCATGTTCGATCTCCAGGGCGTCCAAGACAACCAACAAAGCCCCCAGCATCGCCCCAAGACGGCCTAAAAGGGCCCCAAGAGTGCCCCAGAACAGCCTCAGAGGCTCCCAAGATGACCCCACATGCCTCCGAGATGGCTCCAGAGGCCCCCACGAGGGCCCCAGGAGAAGCACACGAGGGGGAACTCGAAGGGTCCACGCAAGAGGCTACCAAGGGGCCACGAAAGGACCCAGCAGGGATCCTCTTGAGATCCCAAGGGGCCACAAAACGACCCAACAGAAACCCGCTTGGAGAACGGTACTGGTTCCCCACGGGTACGTACGGCGCCGAGACGCCTCTACGACAACGCCTCCTGGAAGAGAGGCATCCAGGGCACACCCAGGGGTCGGCGGCGCGGAGTAGGCCCATGAACCATACAGTCGGACCTGGGCCAGAAGAACATCCTTAGAACATGAGACCCTCGGCCAGCCAAAACACCCCAAAACCTAGGATCATTCGAGGGAACCCTCCCCCAGGATGCACAAGAGCATCCAATAAGCACGAAGAACATGAGAGTACCCTCCCCGAAAGGACCTCGATCTTATACCTCGGCCCGACTGTAAGCAAATGAACCATGTAAGAGTATGAACAACATCGTTGTTCTTGAGCTCGTAGAGACTTCTTGGGGGGGGGACTTCCAAGAGGGCAGGCGGCTTCTCAGAAGGGCTCGGATGCTTCTGTCCGCCCTGCCCTGTGTCGGGTCAGACTTCCCACCAGCCTCCTCTCGTCCACCTCCTCTCCTCTACACCACCCAGGCCTGCGCACCCTTCGCCATGGCCGCCTGCATTTTTTCCAACCCCCGCACCTCGCCTCCCCCACCTCTCGCAGCCTGCGCGCCCCGGATCCCCATGACCGCCCTCGATGCTGCCTCGTCGCCCGTACCCCCTCAGAACGGCCCTGCCCCCTGCTCGAAGGCCTGCGATCCACGCCCGTGCTTCATCCGCCGACCGCCTGCTAGTCGCTCCCACCCACCCACCCACCCCAGGTCTTCTCCACCACGGCCCCTGCTTTCCTGACCTCCGAAGTCTTGATCTTGGGGGATACATCGGCTGCTGGATGCCTAGACACCGACATTCCGAATACTTCCACGCGTCTCGCGCCGCGGTCCGTTTTGCCCCGGCCCTTGAAACCAGAGCGGGCCTCCGGAGGCAAGAACGAAACGAGAAAGCATAAGGGCTGCAGCGCTGATTTTGCTCCGCGCTGGACGCCTTGGCCCGAGTCCTCCCTTCTCCTTAGGCGCAGGAAGGGGGGAACTGGCCCAACGAGGGAACCACCCTACCTGGAATCGGCGATACATCGCCGATTGATCGGCGATAGGCTCTGGATAACGACACCGCACGCTCCTGGGTTCAGGCCCCCCAGCAGCGATGAATTCTCTCTCCCCTGGGCCGATCTCCCCTCCTCCTCCTCCTCCTCCTCCTCCTCCTCCTCCTCCTCCTCCTCCTCCTCCTCCTCCTCCTCCTCCTCCTCCTTTTCCTCCTCTTCCTCCTCCTCTTCCTCCTCCTCCTCTTCCTCCTGCTTTTCCTCTTCCTCCTCCTTGTCCTCCTCGTCCTCGTCCTCCTCCTCCTCCCCTGGACACTTTGGGGGCCGAGGCGTTCTCCCCTGGGCCTGGCTCCCCGTGTCGCTGCCCCTGCCCTCGCGTGCTGCCAGAGGCGTCCCTGGCCCCCAAGGTGCCCCCAGGATCTCGGAGGAAGCCCCCACGGCCTCCCGAGGAACCCCCCACAAGGCCCAGAAGGCCCCAGTGGGTTGCCTCCACAGGGGGAAAATGATCCTGGATTTCGGTGTTGGTGGTAATATTTCGGCCACCCTGGAAGGCAGAATATGACCACCATCACCAAGATCGGGATCTTCTTCCCTCGGTGGAGGCACACCGCCGAAATTGGTGTTAGTGTGAACCTCTAGGCCTGCGACAGAAGGCCCCAGGGGATTCAGAATAGAGCGAACAGCTGGGATTCAGCATGGAGCGAATGCTGAGACGCGGGTGTCCGGGCAGGGAGTCCATGAGCGGTTCATGTGGAAGCCTGTCCAGTGCCCTCCACACAAGATGGTAAACTTCGTCATGCCATACCAGCGCGACTCTCGTGGAAGCTGGATGCAGTACTTCGGCTCGTTGTCGCGTGCGGGGGCCACTGCTCACTGTGCAGTGCCAGAGGTAGCCCTGCACCCTGACAGCGGCACTGGGGTCTCGGCGTTCTGCCCCTCCGCGCAAGCCGAGGGAGGTCCGCACTTTCTAGTGGTGGGGGTGCACCAGAGCCAGAACCAGCCCACCTGCAGCTCGCCAGATATAGTGTCATCCCAGAATCGTGAGGAAACGCCAAACGGAGGGTACTGCTCGCAGGACCCTTACGAGCAAGCCCTCCGTCAGGTGCAGGATAGTGTTGACGGTGCTGGGTGGTTTGCACAGGTGGGCCCCCGCCACGCACCATGGCGGCGACACCAGGGTGCGGCTGCAGAACGTACACGCTGGTTGCGCCGAGGGGCGGTCCTTGAGACCTTCCGAACCCAGCAAGAGGCCCCCTGGACCAGGCACAACTGTCGCAATGCCAGGCCGATGTGTCATCCTCGCCCACTCCCTCGCGCTCGCCATGCCCCGCCCCGCCCCATCGGCACGCGGCGGGGGGCCCACAGGAGGGGGGTTCGTGTCGTGACGACCCCGGCGATGGTTTCCAAAGCCGCGTGGATCCTTCAACCTTGGAAGGCCAGCGGCTAATCGACCGCCAGCGGCTAATCGATCGCCAGATCGCTTCCATGCTGGCCGACTCGCGGCCACTGGCGGAGTCCAACCTTGAACGCCCGCGCTGAGGTCGCAGCCGCAGCGGCATGATGCAGGGCGGCCGCACAAGGGGGGGATCGGCCGCACGCAAGAGTGACCTTTAGGCAAGCATGGCCTCTGGTGCGCAGCTTGAGAGGGGGGCGCGAGGGCGCCAAATCCAGGCGCGCAAGCCGCTGCTGTCGCATCGCGCTCAGCGATCGGTGAGGGGTGATGCTTCGGGTTGCGCACAGACAGGAGGAGGAGGAGGAGGAGGAGGAGGAGGAGGAGGAGGAGGAGGAAGGAGGAGGAAGGAGGAGGAGGAGGGGAGGGGAGGGGGAGGGGGAGAAAGAAGAGGGGAGGAGGGGAGGAGAGGAGAAGAGGAGGGAGGAGAGGCGTAGGAGGAGGAGGAGAGGAGGAGGAGGAGGAGGAGGGAGGAGGAGGGGAGGAGGAGGAGGAGGAGGAGGAGGGGAGGAGGAGAGGAGGGGAGGAGGAGGAGGGGGGGTAGGGGAGGGGAGAAGAGAGGAGGAGGAGGAGGAGGAGGAGGAGGAGGAGAGGAGGAAGGAGGGAGGGGCAGGAGGAGGAGGAGGAGGAGGAGGAGGGGAGGAGGAGGAGAGGAGGGAGGAGAGAGGAGGAGGATAGGAGGGAGGGGGGAGGGGGAGGAGAGGAGGAGGAGGAGGAGGAGGCGGTGAGAGGGGAGGAGGAGGGGAGGAGGAGGAGGAGGAGGAGGAGGGGCGGAGGAGGGGGAGGAGGAGGAGGGTGAGGAGGAGGAGGAGGAGAGGAAAGGAGGAGGGGAGGAGGGGAGGGGAGGAGGAGGATGAGGAGGAGGAGGAGGAGAGGAGGAGGAGGAGGAGGAGGAGGAGGAGGAGGAGGAGGAGGGGAGGCGGGAGGAGGAGGAGGAGGAGGGGGAGAGCCCCAGGTGCAGACAGCCCCTGCTGGCCTCAAAAATAAATAGGTATACAAAAAGGCCCTCAAAAAACAAACAAAAAGCAGCAGGCCCCCGAGCAGTCGCAGGGGCGGCCTCCGCGCCCAGGACCTGGGGGCGCTCCGCGCCCCCAGGGACGCCGCCAGAGGCGGCGCCGGGGTGTTGAGGCCGCCCCAGAGGCACGACAAGCTCGTCCGCTCCGTCGGCGTGCTCATCGGAGTCTCGCTGCACAAAGAGGGGGCGTCCAAGAGGGGGGGGCGCAAATCGTGGCCGGCGGCACGTGCGCGGCCCCCGGGGGGGGGGGCCGAGGCACGCAGTGAAACAAGAGGAGGCGCCATGAGAGCTGGGGAGATGTCATGGCCCACGCCATGAGACCCACCCCCCCCCCAGAATCATCACCCCCCTCTTTTCCGCCCCCGATCCTCGGGGGCCGTTTGAGGCGAGCCAGGGCTACTCGGGGGGCCTGTTGAGGCCAGCTGGGACTACTCGGGGGGCCTGTCGACGCCAGCGGGGACTGCCCAGGTGGGGGTCCGGCCGCCCGGCCCCGAGGGCCAGTCTCTCGCCCTGAATCATTGTTTGACGGCCCCGAGGCCTGGCGGGGGCCCCTGGAGGCCGAACAGGGCTAAAAACTGGCTGCCAAATGTTTTTGGGGAGCGTCGTTCAATGCTCATTCTGGGGACCTTCCTGGAGACACTCGCTCCACTCGTGCGCCGAAGCTGCGCCGAACGCCCGTCGGTGTGAGTCGACCCTGAGTCGACCCTGAGTCGAACCTGAGTCGAACTTGCGTCGAACTGGAGTCGCCATGGGGTCGCACTGGGGTCGAACCGATATGCTGGGTGTGTCCCCGGAAGGTCCCAAAATGAACATCTGAGCGCTAGGATCTATGGGCCCCCCACGGGTCAGCACCCGAGGTCGCTCCGGCGAAGGGGCCGCTCTCCTCCTCCTCCTCCTCCTCCTCCTCCTCCTCCTCCTCCTCCTCCTCCTCCTCCTCCTCCTCCTCCTCCTCCCCAGGTCGCTCCGGCGAAGGGGCCGCTCAATGAGCCCGCTGCCCCGAGGACGGGCGCGCCGGCGGCGCCACCTCGGGCCCGCCTCGGGGGCCGCCGCGCCGTGGGCCTCCGCCGCAGCATGGCGCCTCTCGGATGCGCGCGTCGGGCAGGGGAGGAGTCGGAGGAGGACTCCTCCTCCTACCTCCTCCTCCTCCTCCTCCTCCTCCTCCTCCTCCTCCTCCTCCTCCTCCTCCTCCCTCCTCCTCCTCCCTGCTTCACCTCCTGTCCTCCTCCTCCTCCTCCTCCTCCTCTCCTCCTCCTCCTCCTCCTCATTTCCTCCTCCTCCTCCTCATCCTCCTCCTCCTCCTCCTCCTCCTCCTCCTCCTCCTCCTCCTCCTCCTCCTCCTCCTCGCGTCGGGAGTCCTCCTTTTTTGGTTCGGCCTCCTGGGAGGCCCTCGTCGCCACCGCTGGATTCGCCTCGAAGTCGTGGTCAGAACGCACCCCGGCAAAGGTCCGGGGAGTAGCGGTATCGGTACTTTCTGCTTTCCCCAAGGAAGAGATCTCGCAAAAGTCTGTCGTTTCGAACAAATTGGAAATACGATGTTCAATGGTACAAAAAACCTATCCCAAAAGAGTCACCTGACAAACCCCAAGGACAACCTAGCAACGCCCTCCAAAATACATTCCATACGCGTCCCAGCATGCAATTGTGGCTGGCACTCGAGCGGCTGACAAGACAACGCGGTCCGGACACCCCCTTGGGCAACCCCGCAAGAATCCGGACAACCCCCTCTGGACAACGGCCCTCGGAGAAGCCTCCTCGGGATTTCCTGTTCCATAAGATTCGCCGGGCCAACGGGCCAGAGGCGTGCTAAGATCTCCGGTAACTGCTAAATAATACTTCTACTTCGCGCGCGCGGGGCGGCCCCTGGGGGTCCCCGGACGAAAAGTCCCCCGGGCGATCCCCGGCAGACTCGGGTCAGAGATGGTTTTCCTCCTGGGCGCCGCCCCCGTGGCCCTCCAGAGAGCCCCAAGCAGGGCCACGAGGCCGCCAAGAGCCCTCCAAGATGGTTCAAGAGTGCTCCGAGATGCCACACGATCGTTCCAAGACGCCCAAGATGGCCCCCAGACGCCCCAAGAGGCCTCCAAGAGCACTCCCCAGAGGGCCCCAAGAGGCAAAATTCATTACTTGTCCTTAGGTTTTGGGCAGATTTTGGCGTGTCCATCTTTTCGGCTTCCCGACGCCCCAAGACGGCCCAAGAGGCCCCCAAGATCGCCCCAAGAGGGCCCAAGAAGCTCCCAAGAAGGCCCCAAGATGGCCCAAGAGGGCTCCAAGACGGCCCCAGAGGCATCCAAGACGGCCCAAGAGGGGCCCAAGAGGGCCCCAAGCGATGCCCCAAAGGGGGAACACAAAACAAAACTTCGAGCCCTCGGCCTTAAGAAGCCCCCAGGAGGCCTCAAGAGGCCCCTGAGAGGCCCCAAAAGCCCCCAAGAGGCCCTCAGGAGGCCCCCAAGCGACGCTGAAGAGGCCCCTCAGCGGCCCCAAGAGGCTCAGTCATGCGAAATGGGCCGGCGGAATGAGCGAAGCGATTCAATAATACAATGTTTCTCTATTTTCGGCCTCTCAGGACCCTCACCAAGCCTCTGGACCGTAAAATTAACTTGGCGGAAGACCCAACCATATGCAGCTGCGAGTGCCGCGAGGGAGATGAGACGAAGGAGGGGGGCGCGCAAACTCCGAGTAACGCACGCGGTATAGCCTTCTGCCACGAAGCGTGTGAAGGGTGTGCCGACATGAGTCGGAGGACGCCTGAGAACGTCGCCATTGGGGCCTTCCGTGGAGCTCCCTATGGGTCCACGAAACGTGTGAGGGGTGTGCCGAAATGGGGCGGCGGGGCACAGGGGCCTCCGGCGGAGCTCCCTGTGGGGCCACGAAACGTGTGAGGGGTGTGCCAGAATGGGGCGGCGGTGCCATGCGAACCCTCCCCCACTGAGGCCTTAGGTGGAGCTCCCTATGGTGTCACGAGACGTGTGAGGGGTGTGCCGAAAAGGGGCGGCGGCGCCATGCGAACTTTCCCACTAGGGCCTTCGGTGGGGCTCCTTATGGGGCCACGAAGCGTGTGAGGGGCGTGCCGAAATAGGGCGGCGGTGCCATGCGAACTTTCCCTCTGAGGCCTTAGGTGGAGCTCCCTATGGTGTCGCGAAGCGTCGTGTGAGGGGTGTGCCGAAAAGGGGCGGCGGCGCCATGCGAACTTTCCCACTGGGGCCTTAGGTGGGGCTCCTTATGGGGCCACGAAACGTGAGAGGGGTGTGCCGAAATGGGTCGGCGGTGCCATGGGAATTTTCCAACTGGGGCCGTAGGTGGGGCTCCCTATGGGGCCACGAAACGTGCGAGGGGTGTGCCGAAATCTGGCGGCGGTGCCATGCGAATTTTCCCACTGGGGCCTTCGGCGGAGCTCCCTGTGGGGCCACGAAACGTAAGAGGTGTGTGCCAAAATGGGGCGGCGGTGCCATGCGAACTTTCCCACTGGGGCCTTAGGTGGAGGTCCCTACGGGGCCACGAAACGTGTGAGCGGTGTGCCAGAATGGAGCGGCGATGCCATGCGAAGTTTCCCATTGGGGCCTTAGGTGGGACTCACCATGGGGCCACGAAACGTGTGAGGGGTGCGCCGAAATGGAGCGGCGATGCCATGCGAAGTTTCCCATTGGGGCCTTAGGTGGAGCTCCCCATGGGGCCACGAAACGTGTGAGGGGCGTGCCGACATGGGATGGGCATGCGGAGAGCAGAGGCAGGGAGGAGGAGGGAGGAGGAGGAGGAGGAGGAGGAGGAGGAGGAGGAGGAGGAGGAGGAGGAGGAGAAGGGGGAGGGGAAGGGGGAGGAGGAAGGAAGGAAGGAGGAACGCGGGGCGCTGTCTCTTCAAAACGAGGGCCCAACACCACAGGATGGTTGGGAAGAACAATTCGGGATGCAGAACCGACCCTGGGGGAGTGGTCGAAAGGTCGGGGGGCGCCCGGCGGGCTGGTAGGTGTTGGTCCCTCGAATCCTGGCGCTGGAGTCTTTCGCAACGGGCGTTGTCGCCCAGTTTTTCTGGCACCGAGACCCTCACGAGTCGATCGGGCTCGAAACACGAGGCAGAAGCGTGGGGCCCAGCGTCCAGGTTTCCGGTCGTGATGTTTCACGATGTTGCATTACTTCTGCAGCGTCGGATCTGAAGGGCGGCTCATGTTGGGAACGACCGGAAGCAGTGCGAGAGCCACGTTGCCGTCTCGGCTACCGGTCGCTGGTCTGCCGATGCGACCCTTCAGGCCCGAGTGGATACGGCAGGCTCTGCCCCTGGCGGGCGAGAACATCGCTCTGGCTCTGAGAGCACATCCAAGGCCAAGATAGGCGTGATGGTGGGAGGAGGAGGAGGAGGAGGAGGAGGAGGAGGAGGAGGAGGAGGAGGAGGACCACAGCACCGGAGGAAGCCAAAGATGCGTCAGCAAGGCTGCCATACATCCTGCCATCCCAAGTCCCCTCCCCACACGTCCCTGCAAGCCTTCCTTCTCACCACAGGAAGCGAACCACCTGGAAGACCAGCACAAGTGGGCCAGCCAGTTTGACGAGGGGCACCGTTCAGAAAAGGAACTGTCCTGCATTTTCTGGCGCGCAGTCAGGAATGCGAACAACTAAGATCGCACACTTCCACGAAAACTCCAGCGACGTCGCCCTTTCGAAGGAGGACCGGCCCCCCGTCCGTGCAACTGCTGCTCGAGCTCACGCGTGCGGCCCGAAGCTTCACGGAGGTCTCAAGCGACGGCGCCGCGCTGCAGCAGGAGCCGCCCTGGACCCGTGCAGAGCGCAGCACGCGTGCGGAAGTCGCGGGAACTGCAACGGAGCCTCCAGCGAGAACCCCACGTTGATGAAGGGGCCCCAGGACACACAAATAAATAAAAAATTATCCTGGCGAAGGACCCAACCATGTGCAGTTGTGAATATCGCATTGCGGGTGCCGCTTTCGGTGGAGCTCCCTGTGGGGCCACGAAACGCTGTGCTGGGTGGGGGTGACGCATGCGGGCGGCACCACTGGGGCCTTCGGTGGAGGTCCCTGTGGGGCCACGAAACGCTGTACTGGGCGGGGGTGACGCATGCGGGCGGCACCACTGGGGCCGTCGGTGGAGCTCCCTGTGGGGCCACGAAACGCTGTGCTGGGTGGGGGTGGCGCATGCGGGCGGCACCACTGGGGCCTTCGGTGGAGCTCCCTGTGGGGCCACGAAATGCTGTGCTGGGGTGGGGGTGACGCATGCGGGCGGCACCACTGGGGCCTTCGGTGGAGCTCCCTGTGGGGCCACGAAACGCTGTGTTCGGTGGAGGTGCCGAAATGGGTGTGCGGGACGCATGCGAGCGGTGGCACTGGGGCCTTCGGTGGAGCTCCCTATGGGGCCACGAAAGCGTATGAGGGGTGTGCCGAATTGGGTGTGGCTGACGCATGCGGGCGGCAGCACTGGGGCCTTCGGTGGAGCTCCCTATGGGGCCACGAAACGTGTGAGGGTGTGCCGAAATGGGTGTGGCTGACGCATGCGGGCGGCGGCACTGGGCCTTCGGTGGAGCTCCCTATGGGGCCACGAAACGTGTGAGGGGTGTGCCGAACTGGGTGTGGCTGACGCATGCGGGCGGCGGCACTGGTGCCTTCGGTGGAGCTCCCTATGGGGCCACGAAACGTGTGAGGGGTGTGCCGAATTGGGTGTGGCTGACGCATGCGGGCGGCGGCACTGGGGCCTTCGGTGGAGCTCCCTATGGGGCCACGAAACGTGTGAGGGGTGTGTCGAAATTGGGTGTGGCTGACGCATGCGGGCGGCGGCACTGGGGCCTTTGGTGGAGCTCCCTATGGGGCCACGAAAACGTGTGAGGGGTGTGCCGAATTGGTGTGGCTGACGCATGCGGGCGGCGGCACTGGTGCCTTCGGTGGAACTCCCTATGGGGCCACGAAAGCGTGTGAGGGGTGTGCCGAACTGGGTGTGGCTGACGCATGCGGGCGGCGGCACTGGGCCTTCGGTGGAGCTCCCTATGGGGCCACGAAACGTGTGAGGGGTGTGCCGAATTGGGTGTGGCTGACGCATGCGGGCGGCAGCACTGGGGCCTTCGGTGGAGCTCCCTATGGGGCCACGAAACGTGTGAGGGGTGTGCCGAATTGGGTGTGGCTGACGCATGCGGGCGGCGGCACTGGGGCCTTCGGTGGAGCTCCCTATGGGGCCACGAAACGTGTGAGGGGTGTGCCGAATTGGGTGTGGCTGACGCATGCGGGCGGCGGCACTGGGGCCTTCGGTGGAGCTCCCTATGGGGCCACGAAACGTGTGAGGGGTGTGCCGAATTGGGTGTGGCTGACGCATGCGGGCGGCGGCACTGGGGCCTTTGGTGGAGCTCCCTATGGGGCCACGAAACGTGTGAGGGGTGTGCCGAATGGGTGTGGCTGACGCATGCGGGCGGCAGCACTGGGGCCTTCGGTGGAGCTCCCTATGGGGCCACGAAACGTGTGAGAGGTGTGACGATGATGGTGATGATGACGATGATGGTGGGTGATGACGATGATGATGATGATGATGATGATGATGACGATGATGATGATGATGATGATGATGATGATGATGATGATGATGATGATGATGATGATGATGACGATGATGCCGATGATGCTGATGGGAGGAGGGAGGAGGGGGAAGAGGAGGAGAGGAGAGGAACGCGGGGCACCGTCTCTTCAAAACGAGGACCCAACACCACAGGATGGTTGGGAACTAATAAAGATATTCCCCATATGTTCTGGGTTCTTGTCTTCCCCCCACTTCCCATATTTCCCCACATTTTCCTGGGAATCGACGATTATCTGGCGAAAGCAAACCTACCTCGCTTTTGACCACCCTCGCTTCCAAGAGATACCAAACGATGCCAAATTGCGGCCTGTACTGGTCAGGCCGCTTGACGAGGAGGCGCGTGGTATGGCTTGGTTTTGCCTGGAAGCGAAAGCGGGGGAGGTAATTCACGCTCTGATATTAATTGTGTCTGTTTTTGTTTTCCCTCCTGAGTTGAGAAAGGTCGATATCCGTCCTGCCGAGAGCTGCATTCTCAGAGCCGAATATATGTGCGCGCCGCGCCGAGACGGGAGCCCCAGTTGGAACACGAGCCGTGCTCCACCCGCGCAGCCCGTGCAGCGTGTTGAAAAACGGCCCTGCGCGGCCTTCGCACGAGAGCCCCACTCCGAGAAGGGATGTGCCAGCCTGGAACATATCCCTACACCCTGCGAAATGCTTAAGAAATCATGGGTTAAGAGATTCATAGTCTCATAATCTGATTACAAACCCAGAACTCCTATCAAAATCTTGGGACTTACATTGAAAAGTTAGGAATAATCGAGACTCTGGACGAAAACTTAGGTTTTCTTAAGCATCGCCTAGGGTGTATCCCTAAGCTGGGCATCGCCTCAGCACGATGCCAATCGTAGGGGTTCCCTCAGTTTTTCAGGGCGCGTCCCTAGGATTGTCATCGCCTCTGGGCGTGTCAATCTTAGGGATATGGGAGAGGTTCGAGGCTGGCGAGGGATGGCCCCCCATCCTTGAGGCTGCTGCAGCAACACGTTGACACGAGTGCGCGCGGCGCTACGGTGAGAGCCAGAGCGGAAAAAACGATGCGCCTTCCACCCGTGGAGCCGCTGCAGACTGCTGGTGCGAGCGTGCCTGGAGATCCTCCTCCTCCTCCTCCTCCTCCTCCTCCTCCTCCTCCTCCTCCTCCTCCTCCTCCTCCTCCTCCTCCGCCACGTTTTGAAAACGAGCACTCCATCCACGAAGCTGCGGCAAACTTCTAGGACGAAGGTGCGAGGCGCTACGTCGAGAGCCACATGTTGAAAACGACCCGCCTCCATCCCTGAAGCGCGTTTAGACGCGCATGCGCGCGGCGCTACTGCGAGAGCCACATCGTGATAGGGAACCGCCCTCAATGTGTTTAGGAAGGACGCGCGCGGCGCTAAGGCGGGAGCCAAAGATGAAAAGCAAAGCGAAAGCCATACTTCGACAACCACCTCCCTCCATCCTGATCGGAAGATGCTGCAAAGTTTCAATATGAATGAGCGCGGCGCTCAAGCACGAGAAACAGTCTGAAAACCGCTCTTGACCCTTCCTCGAAACGGCTGTACATCTTGACGTCTCAGGGCAATGCATGGTGAGGAAGTCTGGGGCCCGCGCTACCGACCCGTCTGGTGGCGCGACAAAGGGACGCTGTTGATGAAGGAATGATGGGCCTCTCTTGCACCACCACCACCACCATAAGTTGGAGGGGGGAAGGAGGAGGAGGAGGAGGAGAAGGAGGAGGAGGAGGAGGAGGAGGAGGAGGAGGAGGAGGAGGACCCCCTCCCCCTCCAACTTCTGGTGGTGGGTGGAAAGACAGGCCCACCAAGGAAAAAATGGAGCAGAGGGAGGGGGGGGGCGGCGCGGGGAGCGGGGCGGCTCTGCCGCAGGCACGCCTCGTCGGCGCCCGCGCGCCGGGCCACGGAGGGGGGGGCAGCGCCGAGGGGGGGGGAGGGGGGGGGGGGGGGGCCCCAAGGAGGGGGGGGGGGGGCGGGGCAAGGGGGGGGGGGAGGGCCCTGCAAGGGGGGGCGGGGCAGGAGGGGGGGGAGGGCGCCCTGGGGGGGGGGGGGGCGGGGGCAGGGGAGGAGGGGGGGGAGGGCGCCCTGCAGGGGGGGGGGAGGGGGGGGAGGCCCTGCCAAGCTGGGTGCGCTCGAGTCATGTCTGACGTCCCCACCCCCTCCCTCCCATCCCTGACCATGGCGCAGATCTCCTCTTTACTCACACAGTCCGATGTCGCGGCATAGCGTAGCATTACATGGCTTAGCATGGTTTTGAAAACGAACGCGTAGCATGACATAGCATAGCGTGACGACGCCCCGAAGTGGGGGGGGGCTTCTGCGGCCCAAAAATTCAACAAATCGGCAACGAATGTGGAATCACTTCCGCTGGTGGTCTCGGGAAGGAGGGGAAGGCACTTTTTATTTTTGGGGCAGATTAGGAAGGATCGAAGACCGTGCCGTGGCATGGCAGTGGAAATAATGACGCCAGCGCTGCAGCGGGAGCACGATTCGGAACGAGCGGAAGCGCGGAAATGAGGCCAGCGCTGCAGCGGGAGCACGATTCGGAATGAGCGGAAGCCCGAAAATGAGGCCAGCGCTCAAACATCTTTAAAAAAACAGCGAAAACTCAGTTCCGGGGAATCCTGTGTGTGAAAACAATTCGCGGAGGGGGGCGGACATCTTCAAGACGTCATCAGGGGAGAGAGGAGAATAGTATTCATATTGTGTAATTGTAAAGGGAGCGGGGAGGAAGCCAAGAGCCCGCCAGGTGGTCACGAGCTTGCCTGGCCACGCCTGCGCTCGACACGGCCCCGGGGTGGCCGCATCCAGGGCGGTCCCGGGGAGGGCGGTGCGGGGGGAGCCCCGAGGTGGAGCCAGGGGCCCCGGACCCCCCACCTGCGAGTCTCTCGGGGTGCGACGGGTGACGGACGTTGTCCCTAGGTGGTTGGGAGTCTAAGGTCCCCTCGTGTCCTCAAACGGCACCAGGGCCTCCTGGAGGCCTCATCGTTGAACAAAATTGCATGCTTTCGTGTGATGTGAAGATGGTTGCCTCTTCAGCCTCGGAGGCACCCACGACGGTCCAAGAAGCCCCCAAAACATGCCCGCGTGAGCCCCCAAGAGGGGCCCAGGAGGCCCTCCCGAGAGGGGCCCAAGAACGGCAACTCGGGCGCTCGGAGCTCCACCCCGAGGTGGCCCTCGAGACCGCGAAGGGAGCGCGAGGGAGGGGGAAAAGGGGAGAGACCGGGCGAGAAGGACCGACGACGACGAAGACGACGACCACCACAGCGGCCGCCACGACGACGACGACGACGACGACGACGACGACGACGACGACGACGACGAAGAAGACCACCACAACGACCACCACCGTCACGGCGGAAGCGGCGCCGGCGATTTCGAGCGGGCGCCTGGCGAGCGCGCGGTCGAGCTCCCCCTCGAGCGCCCTGATCTGCAGGGACAGATCCTCCCGAGGGCACCGCGAGGTGCCTCTCCTGCCTCTCCTCGTCTTCTCCTCCTCCTCCTCCTCCTCCTCCTCCTCCCCCTCCTCCTCCTCCTCCTCCTCCTCCTCCTCCTCCTCCTCCTCTTCCTCCTCCTCCTCCTCCTCTCCTCCTCCTCCTCCTCCTCCTCCTCCTCCTCCTCCTCCTCCTCCTCCTCCTCCTCCTCCCTCCTCCTCCTCCTCCTCCTCCTCCTCCTCCTCCTCCTCCTCCTCCTCCTCTCCTCTCCTCCTCCTCCTCCTCCTCCTCCTCCTCCTCCTCCTCCTCCTCCTCCTCCTCCTCCTCCTCCTCCTCCTCCTGACGACGACGAGGCTGTCCAACAGCTCCAGGGAAAAGCGGCCCGGGCCACGTGCAGGAGCGTCGCCCGCACAGGTGCGGCGGTGTGGTCGAGCGGTGGAGCGGCCCTCCCCCCGAGCCAGAGCTGCTACGGGGTCAAGCGGGTGCCGCAGCGAAGGCAGAGGGGATTGCCAGAGAAGAGCACCGAGGCAGAGCATGCACGCCAAGGCCCATCCCCCCGAGCTAGTAATCGCTACGGGGTCCAGCGGGTGCCGCAGCGAAGGCAGAGGGGATTGCCAGAGAAGAGCGCCGAGGCAGAACAGGCACGCCAAGGCATCGCGGGAATCGAGCAGACCCTCCCCGCATGGGCGGCCGACCCCGAGCAGGAGAGTACACACCTGCTTCGCACTGTCGTGCAGCATTCCACACGCTTCCTTCCTGGGCGGGGCTATGCGCAATGCTGTGGGCATCCCTCCTCTCGGGCGTTTTCCGCCGAACCGCCTCGAGCACCACCGAAGCGCGCCGACGATCGTCGCCTTCTCTCCGCTGCGCCTGCCAGGGGCGAGCGCCGAAAGTGGGCAGGGGCGCCCTTGCTTCGACACGCAGGCCAAGTCGAGCATCCCGGCGCGGCACGGGCCGGCGCCACGCACAGCCGCAGCTGCTGTCAGCGGCGGCTGCGCCCGCCACGCACATCGTCGGCGGCGAGCGCGGGGGGGGGGGAAGCGAGAAGGGGAAGGCCTCCTGAGAAGGCGGCAGGACTCCTCGGAAGCCCTCGCGCCTTCTGGGAAGCTTTTCTGCGTCTTCGGGGAGGGCTCGGGAAACGTCTCCGGAGGCCGGGGGACATCCGAGCCTCCTGAGAAGGCCCGCCCTTCTCGCTCCCCCCCTCGCTCGCCGCCGAAATCTGCGATGACCTGAGGTTGGAAACCGCGAGCGGGCGGACCGTCCTACGGTGACATGCCGCTCCTGGTCCTCTCGGCGCCCCTGGCCCCCCGAGGTCCATGGTCCGCGTGGCTGGTGGGAGGGCACGTCGACCCCCGATAAGGACACGCGCAGCACCGCACCAAGAACTCCTGGCACAACTCCACCGCGCACGACAAGGCCTCCTCCTCCTCCTCCTCCTCCTCCTCCTCCTCCTCCTCCTCCTCCTCTCCTCCTCCCTCCTCCCTCCTCCTCCTCCCCTCCTCTCTCCTCCTCCTCCTCCTCCTCCTCCTCCTCCTCCTCCTCCTCCTCCTCCTCCTGCTCCCCCTCCTCCTCCTCCTCCTCCCCCACGGAAACATCAACACACATTTGGCCTCGCTAGATGTGCCGCAACTCAGCAGCAAAGCAGCCACGGCACAGCGAATATGATACCGCTGCACCGTCGTCCACGCATCTCCAGGAGAAGAACGTTTTTCTCGTGATCGCGGCAAGCTTTGGGTCTTGGCAGCGTTTGGCCTCGCGGTCGGGGCAAAATTGCCCTCATTAGAGGCCCCCTAGATGGAGTCGGAGTCAATGGGGTCGGAGGACCGCGCCGCATCGCCGATACATCGACGATGCATCGGCGATGCATCGGCGATGCATTGGCGATGCACCAGCGATGCATCGTGGACGTCGGCGATGCATCGGCGACGTGGACGCGAAGTAAATCGGGATCCACATCGAGCCGCATCGGCGCTGCACCAGCGATGCGGCGCAATCCCCCGACCCCATCGAATTACTAGGGAGCCCACAAAGGACGTACGCGCCCAGCTATGTACATGAACACGGCCCCTCGATCCGCGAGGCCGGCCGCGTGATACGAACAGTTGTGCAACGCGTGCTCTCGAAACCAGCGTGGATTCATGTACACCCTGCGAAATGCTTAAGAAATCATGGGTTAAGAAATTCATAGTCTCAGAACCTGAATAAAAACCCAAAATTTCCATTCAAATCGTAGGATTTACATGGAAACGTTAAGAATAATCGAGACTCTGGCCGAAAACTTAAGTTTTCTTAAGCATCGCCTGAGGTGTACATGTACGTCCTTCTTTCGCTCCTGAATTACTCCGGCCCCATCTGGGAGGCCTCGAGACTTCTTGCGCACCACGGACACAGCGAGACCCTGCCGAGAGCGGCCCGCCTCTCGAGAGGCGCGGCAGGACGTGCGCCTCCCGCGCGGGCACGCGAGCGTGCTCCGAACTTCCAGGGCGGGCCGCTTCACCGTGAACTCTGGCGTCCCGAAAAGGTGGATTGCAAAAAAACCGAAGGATTGCAAACAAAACGAAGGATTGCAAAAAAAAAACGAAGGATTGCAAAAAAACGAAGGATTGCAATCCTTCGGTTGTTTTGCAATCCTTCGTGACAGACCGTGCGGTGACCTCGAAATCCTTCAAGACCTCACCGCACGGTCCGTCACTGCACGGCCCTGGGACCTCGGAGGCCCCTGTCGCCCGAGACGTCCTCGGAGAACGACCCGACTCCCGAAACCGTGCGGTGACCCCGAATCCCCACAGACTCACCACACGGTGTGGTCACCACCCCGTTTAGGGGCCCCCGATGGACATGTACAGAGACCGATGTGACCGGGAACGGTTGTCCAGGCGCCGCACCGGCGTGCGTCGAGCCTTGGCTGTCTCGCAACCGCGGTGCATTGGAATAACTTTCGGCCCACAGCTGTCTGACGCAAGGCTGTCAAACACTCGTTGAAGAACTCGATGCCCATGGTCTCGAACGCCTGCCCAGCATCGGCAACGACGACGCCCGGCACTGGCAGTGCGCATCCACGGACCGAGCACGGTCTTCGAACGTAAGCCTGCACGTCGGATGCGCCAACGAAGCCAACCCATCACAGACGTCATTGGCGGCCCGCGCGTAGACTCCAGTTCGTGACCCGGCCACACCTTCGCCGCCACAAATTGGCAGCTGCGCGACAGGTGCCCGAAGGTGAGCTTATTCGGCAGACCCGCAGAAGATAGAACCGCTCTCTGGCGCGAAAGGCCAGCCCTTCAACAACACACCTCTACAACCGCCCGGCGGCATCTTCAGACATTTCGCCTTGATCGCGACGTGAACGTAAAAATTGTTTCTCATGCTGGAAACAACGCGGCCAGAACATAACGACGCCAGAACCGATGAGTCTCGTAATCCACTGCGCGCGTTAGACACGTCATCGGCGCTTGCATGTACGAGCCGCCACCTCCCAGGGGCTTTCATGGTTCATGGATTGGAAGGCTGGGCCCACCGCCCTCCATGGACCGATGCCCAAGAATGGAAGGGTCTTTGTCTTGGACCGCGCAAGCGCCACCAGATGCTTCAATATCTCGGAGGGCACGTCGCAATACAGCGGCTTCAACGAGTCGAATCACATCGAAAGAATATGACGAGATAACTTGTTCCCAAGTAGGTGGATTCACGCGCACTGATTGACCCTGTCGCCGTGCAGACGCAGCAAAATGCTCCCCGAACGCATGGGGACACGCCTCAAGCCATCACCGAGTACTGTCGCCTCGACTTGCTCATCCGACATGCCTGGCAGACCTTGCATGCGTAATTCCCAGGGGCTACGGCGAACCCGTTTGTCTCCCATTGCGCGCGACGACAGCGAAGGGGAAATTGCAAAATCAACTTCAAACATTCCGCGGAAAATCTGCCCTCCCAGAGCAGCCCACGATGCGTAAAATAACACGAAGGTCCGCTGGCAGGATGCGGGGAGGCCCGATGCACTGAGCCGCTTCCGATGGCGACCGACGCATCGCAGTAAAATTTGCACCTGCGTCAACGATTTGAACGACAAATCGTCGACAGAGCTCCAGTCCTTCAAAATACGCGTCCAACGCGGCGTCGCGTCAATCTCCCACTGCCATTTCACACATAACCAAACGACCCTAGCGCTGCAAACGAAAAAAGGGCCAATCGAATCTCGTATCTCAAGGGTGCGAGTACAAGCTGCGATAAGGCACTGCGAAAAACGTCACACTGATGCCGCGCCGAGTGTGGCGGCGACCTTTCTTCCGCCTCATGCATTTTTGAGGGAAAAAAAAAAACTGCCGCCGTCGCGAAGCCGCGCCCGCAGACGTCTGAAAACCTAGGCGCTGCTCCCAAATTGCCGCAACGGCACCCTGCGCCGACGAACAGCGCTTTCACTCGGCATCTTGCCTCCCTGCCCGCCGTGGGCAGCTTTGCAACGCGCGCGCGTGCGCCGCCTCAGTCTGCCCGGCAAGCTGGGAAGACGCGGGTGCGAAGGATGCGAAGGACGGAGAGCGACAGCGAGAACCGAAAAGCTTGAGATATCGATTACCTCATTGCACCTGCTTTCCTTTCCCACTCCAGACTTCCACAACGCATTTCCAGCGCTTCGGAGAACGACACACTGGGCCACTCACTTGAGCGCCCCCTCACTGTCTAGCCCCATGCGTCCTGCCCGCGCATCGCGCGCTGTCCAAAGCAAGCTGGTAGACGTAGGAACTCGAGAACTTGCGGCAGATTGTCCAGAGCTGGGCCTGTAGAGAACCGAGCGCAACGCGCAACCCATCTTCATTATCTATATGAGACTTCTTGGAAAACCAATGAGACAATTCAGGCTGCAAGCCCAGAGAAAGCTGCCGTGCTTCCAACGCGCCACGTATGCCTCCATACCACCATTGCCCACGCGGCAGAATGCTGAGGGGGTTGCTCGAACAGCGCGAGATGGTGCGCGTCAGAGTGTCGAACGCACAGACCAGGTGCACGCAATCTCCATCAAATCGGCCGCGATGGCCCTCGCGACTTTGAGGGGCAAGTGAGACAGCCGCGCACTGAAAACATGCAACATACGCAGGTTATACCCATTAGCCATATTTTGGCCATGCCCTCGCCAAGCAGTGCCGCCTCGACTTGGTCACCTGGCATGCCAACCAGACCTTGCAGGCGTCATTGTTTTGTCCTGCGCCCGGCACCATTCAAATGCTTCTGCCATGCCATCCCACGGGCTACGGCGAACCGGTTCAGGGGAGCACGGCGAAATGAATGTGAAACATCGTTCCTGGGACATAAACGCCGCAGATCAGCATGACTGCTGTCGTGCCAGAACAACAGCCGTGGGACTTCAGCACCGCGAATCATCGCGATTGCTACGTCCTAACACTACAATCCTCAGTCATGCCAGAACACCACTCCCGGGGGCCGTGGGCGCAGCGTGCCTGCTGGCTGTGTTGGCGTCTTCGCCCTCAGGAGCAGCACAACCTGCGGAACCACAAAGGTCCGCTGGCAAGGCACGGGGAGACCAGACGAACTGAGCCGATCCCATCTGCGATCTCGTATCCGACAGCGGCCGACGCATCGAGGTAACATCTGTATCTGCATCAACAGTGCATCTCAAAAAAAAGTCGGTGTCCTCCTCCTCTTTGTCCTCCATGCCCTTGTGCTCCTCCAAATGATCCCTCCCTCCCGCGTTTCGTCCTTTCGTCCTTTTTCCCAACCATCCTGTGGTGTTGGGTCCTCGATTTGAAAGAGATGGTCCCCGCGTTCTCCGTCCTTCCTTCCTTCTTTCCTCTTCCTCCTCCTCATCCTCATCATCAGCATCATCATCATCAGCATCATCATCATCCAAAAAATCATCATCAGCAGCATCATCATCACCATCATCATCATCATCATCATCATCATCAGCAGCAGCATCATCATCATCATCATCATCATCATCATCATCATCATCATCATCATCATCACCACCACCACCATCATCATCATCATCATCATCATCAGCAGCAGCATCAGCATCAGCATTAGCATCAGCATCATCATCATCACCTTTCCATCATCCTCCTCACACGCTTCGTGGCCCATTAGGAGCCCCCACCGAAAGCCTCAATGCCACCGTCCACATGCGTCCCTCCCACCCACTTCAGACACCCCTCACACGTTTCGTGGCCCCACAAGTAACTCCACCGAAGGCCCCAGTGCCACCGTCCACATGCGTCCCGCCCACACACTTCCGCACACCCCTCGCACGCTTCCCCAGATGGGAGCTCCCACCGAAGGCCGCAGTGCAACCGCCCACATGCGCCCCCCCCACCACCACCACCTCGGCGCACCCCTCGCACGTTTCGTGACCCCGTTGGGAGCTCCCACCGAAGGCCTCAGTGCCACCGTCCACATGCGTCCCGCCCACACACTTCCGCACACCCCTCACACGCTTCGTGGCCCAACAAGGAACTCCACCGAAGGCTCCAATGCCACCGTCCGCATGCGACCCCCCCACCCACTTCGGCACACCCCTCACACGGTTCGTGGCCCCGTTGGGAGCTCCCACCGAAGGCCTCAGTGCCACCGTCCACATGCGTCCCGCCCACACACTTCCGCACACCCCTCACACGCTTCGTGGCCCAACAAGGAACTCCACCGAAGGCCCCAATGCCACCGTCCACATGCGTCCCCCCCACCCACTTCGGCACACCCCTCACACGTTTCGTGGCCACATAGGGAGCTCCACCGAAGGCGCCAGTGCCACCGTCCACAGACGTCCCCCCCACCCACTTCGGCACACCCCTCACACGTTCAAGGCCCCAGATGCGTCCCCCCCACCCTTCGGCACACCCCTCACACGTTTCGTGGCCCCATAGGAGCTCCCACCGAAGGCCCCAGTGCCACCGTCCACATGCGTCCCCCCCACCCACTTCGGCACACCCCTCACACGTTTCGTGGCCCCATAGGAGCTCCACGGAAGGCCCCAGTGCCACCGTCCACATGTGTCCCCCCACCCACCCCTTTCGGCACATCCCTCACACGTTTCGTGGCCGCATAAGGAGCCCCCACCGAAAGCCAAAGGGCCACCGTCCACATGCGCCCCCCCATCCACTTCGGCACACCCCACACACGCTTCGTGGCCCCATATGGGAGCTCCCACCGAAGGCCCCAGTGCCCCGTCCACATGCGCCCCCCACCCGAACCAATTCGGCACACCCCTCGCACATGTCGTGGCCCCACAAGGAACTCCATCGAAGGCCCCGGTGCCACCATCCAGATGCGTCCCCCCCACCCACTTCGGCACACCCCTTCCACCTTCCGTGGCCCCATGGGGAGCTCCACCGAAGATGAGATTCACAACTGCGTTATTCACAACTGCATATGGTTGGGTCCTTCCCCAAGATAATTCCTCTGCCTTCCCCTCGTCTGACTTCTAAACCTAATCCTCCGCATCCTCCCTCTCCTCACCATCATCGTCATTGTCCCCCCTCCCCTCCCTCTTCCTCCTCCTCCACATTCCTTATGCTTCCCCTCCTCCGCCGCCTCTTCAACCTCCTCCTCCTCCTCCTCCTCCTCCTCCTCTTCCTCCTCCTCCTGCGCCTCCTCCATCGTCTCCTTTCGCCATTGGACCGCCACGGCGGTCCTCAACAAAGGCCCCCATCAGCAGCGGGAGGAGGGCGACGATGACCAGGCACAACAACCACATGGACAACAACGACGACGACGATGACCACGATGATCAGGGCCGCCTTCGACGGACGACGACGACCAGGGACGACGACGAATGAGAATCATACGAAGATGAAAGATAAGACACATATTCATCAAAAAATATCTCGCATCACGACCAGTCCTCGATGCGGGCCTCCTCCTCCTACTCATCTTTCTTCCCCCCCCCCCACACTGCCTCCTCCATACCCTGCCTCCTCCTCCTCCACCTGCTCCTCACCAGCCTCAGCATCACCATCAGCATCATCATCATCAACCTCGTCATCATCGTTATCATCAACATCACCATCATCATTCTCTGAATCCGCATCGTCGTCACCGCCATCGCCATCAGAATCGTCATCAGCAACAAGACCTGCAAAATCAGCACCAATGAGTTTAAGACGGTTCGCTCTTACCTACTCGCGCGCCATTCAACACGTACATCCTAAATCCTCGATGCCCGCCCTCCTCGTCTTCGATCGTACCCCCCTGGGGGGATATACTCCTCAGCTGCAACGTGCGATTGGCGCAGACCCTAAACCAAGGGAAGAATGGGACACGAGAGAGATTAGCAGGAGGGGGGCGAGACCAGAAAATGCGTGGCAGAACCAGACGGGCGGGTCGGGAAGGCGGGCCCAGGCGGCCAGGTCGACCAGGCGGTTTGCTGAAGGAAGCGTGAGTCCTGCATGAATCGCGAGGACGTCTCGAGCGATAGCGCGCCTCCGAAGAAAGTCGCGAGAAAGGCCAAAACGAGAGCGCGACTACTGAGCGTCGAGGACGCGGCGTCTGAATACATTGCGGAGAAGTCCCGCGCGAAAGCGCGAGTCCTGCATACATTGTGAGGAAGTCCCGCGCGAGAGCGCGGTGATGAAATACATTGTGAAGGGGTATACGGCGGAACTGTCTTTGTTGGAAACTGGAGGCCAGGGGCAGCGTCTGAGGAGGAAGATGGAAAAAATTGGTGCAAGCCCTGGGATGAACACTGTACTTGAAAAAGCATGAGGTGCGCCGGAGGGGGGGTCAACAAGAATTACTCTTGAGAAATGAAAATCCAACGGTCATGTTAAGACTGTTCGCTCTTACCTGTTCGCGTGCCGTTCCCCACGGATATCCCAAGCCCTCGATACCCGCCTTCTTCGCCTTCGATCGCACCCTCTTGGGGGCATGTATTCCTTACTTGCCATGTATAAATGGTGCAGCCCCTAGAACAAGAGGACGGATAGAAGCGGGAGGGAGAAGAATGGAGAACGCGATAGATTAGCAGGAGGGGGGCTAGGAGCAAAAAACACGTGGCAGAACCAGACGGGCTGATCGGGCGGATAGACCCTAACGGGCGGGTCCGGAGGCGGGCCCAGGCGGCCAGGTCGACCAGCCAGGTTGCTGAAGCGTGAGTCCTGCATGAATTGCGAGGACGTCTCGAGCGATAGCGCGATTCACAAGTAAATCGTGAGAAACGCCAGGGCGAGAGCGCGACTCCTGAGCGTCGAGGGCGCGGCGTCTGAATACATTGCCGGAAAGTCCCACGCGAGAGCGCGTTTCCTGCATAATTTGTAAGGAAGACCCGTGCGAGAGCGCGATTTTGAAATACATTGTAACAAAATATCTGGCGGGAGCCGCTGTTGTTCGAAATCGGGAGGCAAGGGCACACTGTGAGGAGGAAGCCTTTCCCGGGACGAGCATTTTAATTGAAAAAAGCATAGTGAACTAGAGGGGGTCAACAATAATTATGCGTTAGGACAGGGAATTCAACACCACCAATAACAACATCGTCCTCATCATCATCATCATCATCATCAGCAGCAGCAGCAGCAGCATCTTCATCATCATCATCATCATCATCATCATCAGCATCATCAGCATCGTCAGCATCGTCATGATCATCATCAACATCATCATCATCATCGTCATCGACAGCAGCAGCATGATGATCAGCATCATCAACAGCATCCCCATCATCATCTACATCGTCCTCATCGCCGTCGTCGCCATGACCACCCTCATCCTCAGCATCATCATGATCGTCGTCGTTCGTCGTCGTGGTCTTCGTCGTCATCGACATCCTCGCGCACACTCCAAGTCCCAAGATCCGAACAAGAAGCGGAGGGAAGGTGTGCGCGAAACCGAACAAACACTATTCCTCTATTCCCTGCCCCTTGCCCAACGCGTCTGGCCAGGCCTCCAGTCTCGAGATAAGACTGCCGTTCAGGAGTTTGACCATCACCTTCTTGATTGGTTCGGGGCGGGTGGGGGAGTCAGAGGCGTCATGCGTCATTGCATATTCGTCATGATCGACATCACCATCTTCGTCATCATCACCGTCATCCGAATCATGATATCATCATCATGACCACCAGATTCACATTTACAAGTGCCATCACCACCACTATCACATCAACATCACCATCAACCGCGATCATCATCACCATCAGCATGGTCGTCGTCGTCGCACCTGTCGCAAGCATCACCAGATGTGTCGTTGTAGTCAGCTTCGTACTAGTCCTCGCCCTTCTGCTCCTGATCCCTGCCTCTGACCCTACTCCAGCCCCCTCCTCCTCCTCCTCCTCCTCCTCCTCCTCCTCCTCGGCCCGTCCACAACCACTACCCTCCTGCTCCTCCTCCGCCCGACCTCCTCCTCCTCCTCCTCCTCCTCCTCCTCATCCTCCTCCTCCTCCTCATCCTCATCCTCCTCATCATCCTCATTCCTATCTTCATCCTCATCCTCACCCTCCTCCTCCTCCTCCTCCTCCTCCTCCTCCTCCTCCTCCTCCTCCTCCTCCTCCTCATCCTCCTCGCCCCTCCTTTGACTCCTGGACGGCGGCGGCAAAGACGAAGAACTGTCCTCGACGATGGCTTGCATCTCTGGCGAGCCCTCGCACCGCGGCACGACCACGCTGCAGGACGGCAGCTCGGCAGCCGCGGCGTGGTCGCGCTCGCGCGCGTCAAGGGACGCGGCGGCCGCTGTCCCCTGCCGCCCGAGGAGCTCCAGTGCGGACGGCAGTGGCCGTCCTCCTCCGATCCTCTTCCTCCAATCCTCTTCCTTCCCACTTGTCCCCCTCGTTCGCCACCGACATAAGCCCGCGCAGCAGAGGATGAGGGCGTTTAGGAGGAGGAGAAGGAGGAGGAGGAGGAGGAGGTTTAGGAGGAAGAAGAGGAGGAGGGTTCCAGCGACCCCGCCTGCCGCGCGCGTGGCAGCAGAGCGCGGCGCAGGGCGGCGGGGCGACGACGGAGTGTGGGGGGGGAGGCGCGCGGTTCCTCTTCCTCTGTGTCTTCCTCTTCCTCCAGTCCTTTTCCTTATAATGAACGCCTCCCTGTCGCACCCCGGGGCCAGTCGGAAGGGCGGGCCGGGCGTTTCGCCTGAGACATCCCTACCACGTACGATCCTGTAGCTTAAGCAATGACATCAGTTTCACAGATAGCGGGCGGGTCGCTTCCAAAATCTGGCTCTCGTCTTAGCACCGCGCACATGCTGATTTGTTTAGCTTGTCACGGAGCTTCACGGATTGTGAGCGGGTCGATTTCATAATGCTGCTCGCGCCTTGGCGCCGCGCACACTCGTCTGAAAACTTGCAAACGGATCGAGGGCGGGTCGATTTCAAAATGTGGCTCTCGCCTTGGCGTCACGCACATTCGTTCTAACAACTTGCAAGAGTTTCATGGATTGCGGGCGGCTCCTTTTCGAAATGTGGGTCTGGCATTAACGCCGCGCGTATTATGTTTTTGGGTGTGCCAGATTGTCCAGTAGTCCCATGGTTATCGTGCCAGAAACGTTGTGCGAGAACGAGTCAAGATTGTCGGGGCGCGACAAGTACGTTCAGTCGAGGTGTGGAAGTCCCAGGAACCGTGTTCTGGCACGATTCAGGATCGTCGAGACACAACAGTCAGATTGACTTGTGGCGCTAGTCCCGAGAATGGTGCTCTGACACGCTTCAGGATATTCAAACGGTTGTCCCCAAACGGGGCACGTCCTTTAGTGAATCCCTGTAGGGACCTGCAGAGAGAGAACTTGGAGGGAGGATTGATTCCAACATAGTTGATGGGCCTTGGGTTTGAACTGGTCCTCCTCCCCCTCCCCCTTCCTTTCCTCATCCTCCTCCTCCGACTCCGACTCATCCACCTCCCCCTCCTCCTACTCCTACTCCTACTCCTCTGACTCTCCTTCCCCCTCGTCCTCCTCCTGGTCCTACTCCTAATCATCACCAACAGCCCTCCTCCTCTTCAACAACAAGTGTCCCTCCTCCACCTCCTTCTCCTCTTCCTCCTGCTCCTCCTCCTCCTCCTCGCCCTCCGCCCGCCCGTCAGCCGGCCCGCCCGCCCGCCTCCTCCTCTTTTTGATATTATTCCTCGTCCTCCTCCGCATCCTCCTCTTATTAGTTGTTCTTAGTGTTAACATTGTACTTATTCGTATTCGTAGCATGTTCGTACTAGTCTTATTATTCCTAGGATCAGCATTACGATGTTTGTTATTAGTGTTGTTCCTAATAGTAGTAGTAGTAGTAGTAGTAGTAGTAGTAGTAGTAGTAGTAGTAGTAGTAGTAGTAGTAGTCGTCGTCGTCGTCGTCGTCGTCGTCGTCGTCGTCGTCGTCGTCGTCGTCGTCGTCGTCGTCGTCGTCGTCGTCGTCGTCGTCGTCGTCGTCGTCGTCGTCGTCGTCGTCGTCGTCGTCGTCGTCGTCGTCGTCGTCGTCGTCGTCGTCGTCGTCGTCGTCGTCGTCGTCGTCGTCGTCGTCGTCGTCGTCGTCGTCGTCGTCGTCGTCGTCGTCGTCGTCGTCGTCGTCGTCGTCGTCGTCGTCGTCGTCGTCGTCGTCAAAGTCGTCAAAGTCGTCGTCGTCGTCGTCGTCGTCGTCGTCGTCGTCGTCGTCGTCGTCGTCGTCGTAGTAGTAGTAGTAGTAGCAGCAGCAGCAGTAGTAGTAGTAGTAGTAGTAGTGCTATTAGTCGTACTAGTATTATGATTCCTCGTCCTCCTCATCATCATCATCCTCCTCTTCCTCCTCCTCCCCGTCCCTCTCCCTCTCCCCCTCCCCTTCCTCCTCATCCTATTCCTCCCCTTGCCTCTTGCCTGGCTGCGGAGGAAGGGTCCAATGAGGGCCACTGGGGAAAAAGAAAAGGGTCCGAGGCCAGCCCAACAGAGGACCGCCGACGGCTTCCATGCCCCCGCCAGTGACCCGACAGAAGCTGACGTCGGTCCTGGAGGTCACGAAGGAGCTTGCCCGCAGAAAAACTGGCCAGGACGCGTTTGCCGCGGGCCGGCAGGCCTGGAATGCACTGGCGACCAAGCTTCTGGAACTTCCCCCTGGGAGGGGGGGTCGTTCCACCACTGACCCGGTTCCACAACCCCCCACGAAAGGAGCCGACACGGTGGCACCCGTGAATGTGTGACGGGACCCCGCGACAATCGGACTGGAGGAAGGCTGGTCGGTCCCCTCCTTCCTTCCCCAACTGACTACCTACCAGACCACCCCAACCCAACCGAAGACCCGAATTTGACCCGAATTTCGGGTTGGGGGGGGTACGGATTCCATGTGTTTTTTCAACGTTCCCCGACCCCCCCCACCGGAAATGGAGGGCAAATCGAGGGCTTCGGGTTGGGTTGGGGTGGTTGGGTGGGCTGTGACAAACAGGCCTGGCACCTCCTTTGTCGTTTCTGGGACTTCCCGATCTGATGCTGGGTCCGCTGCAACAACTACTCAACGAACTATTGCTTGGCAGCCCTCCGCTTGGAGGCTCAGTCGCTGGCCTCCTCCTGACGATCACCTTTGGAAGAGACCCCGTACAGTGCCTGGGTCTGCTGTACCAGGTCCAAAGAACTGCCTGCAGAGAGCCTAGAGCCAGCGAGGTCCTTCTGTCTACCTCTGCCATCTGCTTGCGGTCCTCAGATGGAATCTGGACCATCTTGGCCCCTTCTTCAGAAGCATGTTCGCGCAAGTCTATCGACCTGCCAATGGGAAACGTCATACTCTCGGGCCAGGGCGTCAACAAGCTCAAGGTGGGACCTGACGTTATGTGTTCGAGAAAGTCTGCCTGCGATTGCTTCCCAGAACTGGCCCCAAAGCCCTATCATCTGCTTGCGCTGAAGGAGCGGGCCCGCTTGCATGCCTTGGACCACCGCCCCATTACCTATCACGCAGACAGTGGGTACCTGGGCTGCTCTGGTGATGGCCTCTAGCTCAGCGGCTGGGGCAATCCGTCTATCCGCAAACAGGGGCCCGAGCCCCCAACACACATGCTGGCCTTGCCTAAGGATGGCAAAACCCCAGCCGCACCGCATGATGCGGGGATCTGAGCGTTGCTCCCCCCCCGCCCCGCCCGACCCAATCACACTCTCCGCGTCTGGCTCAAAGCATCCCTCCGCTCGGGACGGGCAGAAACGCTCTCGTCCCTGCATGGGAATGGCACGGTGTGGATCTATCCAGGGCCTCGCGGAAAGACCTCTCAACCAGAAGCCCCAGTGGCCTGTGGCTCCATCCGGAGCCGCCCGAACCAACTCCCCCTCAAGCCCTGGGACCTCGGAACTATCAGGGCAGAGCCACACTTGGTGGAGGAGCGTCTCCTCTGGAGCTCCACACCTTTTTTCATTGGTTTATGTATTGTTGTATCGCTTGTTTGTTTTATATATGTGGTTTATGTTTTGTTTGCTTAGGTGTGTTATGTATTGTGCTATGCATGTTTTATGTATTGTCTGATTTGCTTGTGTAATCTTAGTTTTGAGCTCCACACCTTGGGCGGCAATGCGTTGTCCAGGGAGGCGCTGGCCCTGCCCAGGGCTCCCCCTCGCAAGGCTGACACAAGAGAGGGCAGCCTCCTGCTCACCCTGTTCTAGGGTTGTGGATGCCATGACACTGGACACTCTAGCAGTCCGATCCTTGATATAAAAATGTGTTGAAACTGTGTAAAACATGTTCTAAACATGTGTCCAACATGTTTTTACAGATTTAAAACATGTTTGAAACATGTGTGTAGACATTTGGAAATGATTTGGCAGCATGCTTCCTCTCCATCGATCGTCCTCCACAATTCTAGGGCGGCTTGGCCAACCATCTCGTCCAAGGAATCCCCTGCAGGGTCCTGGGATGGTTGTGGCTGCTCTGGGGAAACCTGGCCAGCGCCCCTCGGGGAAGGCCCCCTGGCCTCAGCTCACAAACGCCTGGATGCGGGCCAAAAGGCCCCTGGTGAAAACATGTCAATGACACCTGCCCGGGTTGCTGGGCTTGCTGGGTCTCCTGTGCGGAACGCGCAAGCTCGCCTCTACCAAGCTGCTGCGATGCTGCGCTGCGATGATGTCGTCGTCATCGTCATCGTCATCCTATGTCCTGCGGGACTGCGCAAGCTGGCCAGCTACAGCGAGCGTGGTGCCCGGATGTCTGCGTCGCCTCCCCGCGCTGCCGCGGCCGAGCTCCAAGACCTCGGCAGGCAAGGCTCGGAGCACGGAGACTGGAAGTCGACGGGTCCCAAGGCATGTGGCGTGACGGACCGCGCGGTGACCTCAGATTCCCAAGAGACCTCGAGGAGCAGGAGGAGGAGGAGGAGGAGGAGGAGGAGGAGGACCAGGGTGGAGGACCAGGGTGGAGGAGGAAGGGGAGGAGGAGGACCAGGGTGGAGGAGGAGGAGGAGGTCCTGGGACCCCGGCGCCCACTTCGTGCGAGGCGCCCTGACCCGAGTCCCAAAACCGCAGTGACCCCGACTCCCCACTGACTCACCACGCGGTGTGATCACCACACCGATCGGGGGCCCCCGGTGGAAAGAGGGGGCCACGAATACTCATCCTCCTCCCTCTCCTCCACGAACTTTCGGCGGGGACGGAGTTGTCACGAAGCAGATGCCCGAGGGTATTCGATTTGACTGGGTCAATCAGGTCCGAACCAGCGCCTGACGAGTGAGAGACAAGTTTAGTCCAGCTCTGGCACAAGTCCAAAGAGCAGCTCGCGGGAAATAGGAAGAAGCTGAACTGGAACTAACTTTTTGCAAAGGGGAGGAATAGAGACGTGAAGTCGACGGCTGAAAGATGACCATCGGACAGCGAGCACTGGGCGAGAACCAAGAGACCCAAAGCCACAGACTAGATGAGCATCACGCGAGCAAAGCGGCGCTGGGTGAGCTCGCGGCTACGGTCGGGAACGCTTGCTTAGCGTGTCGCGGTGGCCCCAGCGAGACTCTATGCCATGCAGGCGGATAGCGTGTCGCTCCACTCCGCGTGGCGGGAGGCTGGAACAGATCGGGGCGCTGACGCTTGGGAACGGGGATGTGGATAGCGCCTCGCGCCGAAGCGTGGTGGACCAGAACTGGCGGAGCGACACGCTAAGCCAAAGATCCGATCCGCAAAACTGCAGGACTGTCGCCAAACCTGTGCTGAGCTTGGTACGGGGACCGCGCAGGTCGAACCGCCTCGCACTGGGTCGCTCCACTTGGCGTCACCCCACTGCGCGGAGAGCGGACGACGAGCTGACTTCGCACTCTACTGCCGCCCTGCTGGAGAACGACAGCTCTGTGGCCAAGACCGCCGAAGCACGACAATCCTCGCACCCACGACGACGCGCGACTAAAGAAACACAGAAAACATAGACATTAGATTTCGGAGGTCTGTGCGGATGTTCTTGGGTCGGCGCTGGGCCCCCCTCCCGCCAGAGGCGGCGCAAGGGAAACCCGAGCGGACCCCCGAAAGGGTACGGCTTCTGTCGCAACAGTTCTCGCTAGCGAAAGGAAACCGAGGCGCGATCCCGTGGATACACGATCCAATGGGTGCGAGGCGGGGATTTACCCATGTCCACCGCCTGGGAACCGACGTCCTGGTGCCCCAGTGGGCGGCGGAAATGGAGAGAGAGATATATATATATATATATATATATGTATATAAATGAGTGTGTGTATATATAGTCATATTCATATACATATGTATATATATGTATACATAGGAATATGTTCATATATATATATGTATACATATATATATATATGTATACATACATGTGTATATATATATATTGAATGATTGATTGATTGATTGATTGGCCCCCGGGGACCCGAATTCATCCATGTCCACCGCCCGTGGAGGTCCGCGAGGACCGATCCCCCAGGCGATGGTTTCACGGATAGATCCCAGCCTCGGACTGCGTGCACTCCGCGCAGGGCGTCCGACAACAGAACCCCCCCACTGCACCCCCATCGCCTGCACGCAAAAGGGGGGGGGGGCGGGCAGGCGCGGCCCGTGGTGCGCGGTGCTCAGGAGCCGCGCGGGGAGACCAAGTCTAAAGAAGCCCAGGGGCACACAAATGAGTACACACACACACACGGCTACAGACTCTCCTGGGCAGTGCTCTTGGGCGTTCTGGAACGTCTGGTGGTCTGGTGGTCTGGTGGTCTGGTGGTCTGGTGGTCTGGTGGTCTGGTGGTCTGGTGGTCTGGTGGTCTGGTGGTCTGGTGGTCTGGTGGTCTGGGGGTCTGGTGGTCTGGTGGTCTGGTGGTCTGGTGGTCTGGTGGTCTGGTGGTCTGGTGGTCTGGTGGTCTGGTGGTCTGGTGGTCTGGTGGTCTGGTGGTCTGGTGGTCTGGTGGTCTGGTGGTCTGGTGGTCTGGTGGTCTGGTGGTCTGGTGGTCTGGTCTGGTCTGGTGGTCTGGTGGTCTGGTGGTCTGGTGGTCTGGTGGTCTGGTGGTCTGGTGGTCTGGTGGTCTGGTGGTCTGGTGGTCTGGTGGTCTGGTGGTCTGGTGGTCTGGTGGTCTGGTGGTCTGGTGCTCTGGCGGTCTGGTCTGGTGCAAACGACGCAAGCATGAACAAACGCAGACCAGCCCAGGGAGTTGGGGGAAATAGCGTACCAATCTTGTGATTGGTTCGATATTTCCCCTCTTAGGCTCCTTTTGCTAGACGCGCCCCTCTGTTAGACAGGCTCCCTCGCCAAGCTGATTAAACAAACCTCAGTGGTGCTAGACGCGCTCCACTGTTACACAAGCCACCTCTGTTAGGCAGACTCCATTGTCAAGCAGATTAACAAAAAAAACTCAGTGGTGCTCGACGCGCTCCTCTGTTAGACGCGCTCCTCTGTTACACAGCCCTCCTCTGTTAGACAGGCTCCCTCGCCAAGCCGATTAAAAAATCTCAGCGGTGCTAGACGCGCTTCTCTGTTACACAAGCCCCTCTGTCAGACCGGCTCCCTCGCCAAGCTGATTGAAAAAATCTCAGTGGTGCTAAACGCGCTCCTTCGTTCCACAAGCCCCCTCTGTTAGACAGGCTCCCTCGCCAAGCTGCTTAAAAAAACATCAGTGATGCTAGACGCGCTCCCCTGTTGCACAAGCCCCCTCTGTTAGACAGACTCCCTCGCCAAGCTGATTAAACACATCTCAGTGGTGCTAGGCGCGCTCCTCTGTTACACAGACCCCCTCTGTTAGACAGGCTCCCTCGCCAAGCCGATTTAAAAACATCTCAGTGGTGCTAGACGCGCTCCACTGTTACACAAGCCCCCTCTGTTAGCCAGGCTCCCTCGCCGAGCTGATTTAAAACATCTCAGTGGTGCAAATCGCGCTGACTTTGCTAGGCGCGCCCCTCTGTTAGACAGCTCCTCTGTTACACAAGCACCTCTGTTAGGCAGGCTCCCTCGCCAAGCCGATTAAAAAGATCTCAGCGGTGCTCGACGCGCTCCTCTGTTACACAAGCCCCTCTGTCAGACCGGCTCCCTCGCCAAGCTGATTAACAACAAACGCAGTGAAGCTAGACGCGCTCCTTTGCTAGACCTGCCCCTCTGTTAGGCAGACTCCCTCGCCCAGCTGTTTAAAAAAATATCAGTGATGATAGACGCGCTTCTCTGTTACACAAGCTTCTCTGTTAGGCAGGCTCCCTCGCCAAGCTGATTAAAAACATCTCAGTGGTGCTAGGCGCGCTCCTCTGTTAGACGCGCTCCTCTGTTGCACAAGCCCCCTCTGTTAGACAGGCTCCCTCGCCAAGCTGATTAAACAAAATTTCAGTGGTGCTAGGCGCGCTCCTCTGTTACACAGGCCCCCTCTGTTAGACAGGCTCCCTCGCCAAGCCGATTTAAAACATCTCAGTGGTGCTAGGCGCGCTCCACTGTTACACAAGCCCCCTCTGTTAGACAGGCTCCCTCGCCAAGCTGATTAAAAAACATCTCAGTGGTGCTAAACGCGCTCATTTTGCTAGGCGCGCCCGTCTGTTAGACAGCTCCTCTGTTACACAAGCACCTCTGTTAGGCAGACTCCCTCCCCAAACTGATTAAAAATATCCGTGATGCTAGACGCGCTTCTCTGTTACACAAACTCCCTCTGTTAGACAAGCTCCCTTGCCAAGCTGATTAAAAACATCTCAGTGGTGCTAGGCGCGCTCCTCTGTTAGACGCGCTCCTCTGTTGCACAAGCCCCCTCTGTTAGACAGGCTCCCTCGCCAAGCTGATAAAAAATCTCAGTGGTGCTAGGCGCGCTCCTCTGTTACACAGACCCCCTCTGTTAGACAGGCTCCCTCGCCAAGCCGATTTAAAAACATCTCAGTGGTGCTAGACGCGCTCCACTGTTACACAAGCCCCCTCTGTTAGACAGGCTCCCTCGCCAAGGTGATACAAAAAAACATCTCAGTGGTGCTAGACGCGATCATTGGGCTAGGCGCGCCCCTCTGTCAGACAGCTCCTCTGTTACACAAGCCCCCTCTGTTAGACAGGCTCCCTCGCCAAGCTGATTAAAAAATCTCAGTGGTGCTAGACGCGCTCCACTGACACACAAGCCACCTCTGTTAGACAGGCTCCCTCTGTTAGACAGGCTCCCTCGCCAAGCTGAATAATAATACTAATAATTATATTAAAAAAATCCGTGGTGCTAGACGCGCTCCCCTGTTGCACAAGCCCCCTGTCAGACAGGCTCCCTCGACAAGCTGATTAAGAAAAACTCGGTGGTGCCAGACGCGCGCCTCTGTTACACCTGCGCCCTCTGTTGGACAGGCCCCCTCGCCAAGCTGCAGGCTCCCTCGCCAAGCTGATCAATAAAGCCTCACTGGTGCTAGACAAGCTTCATGTTACACAAGTCCCCTCTGTTAGACAGGCTCCTGTCTGACAGAAAGGGGCTTGTGCAACAGAGGAGCGCGTCCAGTGCCACTGAGATTTTTTAAATCAGCTTGGCGAGGGGGCCTGTCTAGCAGAGGGGGCCGGTTTGACAGAGGAATCAGCTTGTCGAGGGAGCCTGTGTCTAACAGAGGGGGCTTGTGTAACAGAGGAGCGCGTCTAGCACCACTGAGATGTTCTAAATCAGCTTGCCGAGGGAGTCTGTCTAACAGAGGGGGCTTGTGCAACAGAGGAGTGCGTCTAGATCTTTTTAATCAGCTTGCCGAGAGAGCCTGTCTAACAGAGGGCGCAGGCCTAGCAGAGGAGCGCGTCTAGCACCACTGATGTTTTTTTAATCAGCTCGGCGAGGGAGCCTGTCTAACAGAGGGGGCTTGTGGAACGAAGGAGCGCGTCTAGCACCATTGAGATTTTTTAAATCGGCTTGGCGAGGGAGCCTGTCTAACAGAGGGGGTTTGTGTAATAGAGGAGTGCGTCTAGCACCACTGAGACTTTTTATATCAGCCTGGCGAGGGAGCCAGTCTAGCAGAGGGGGCTGGTTTTACAGATGAATCAGCTCGGCGACGGAGCCTGTCTAACAGAGGGGGCAGGTCTAACAGAGGCGCGCGTCTAGCACCACCGAGGTTTTTTGAAACAGCTCGGCGAGGGAGCCTGTCTAACAGAGGGGGCTTGTGCAACAGAGGAGCGCGTCTAGCCTCACTGAGATTTTTTAATCAGCTTGGCGAGGGAGCCTGTCTAACAGAGGGCGCAGGCCCAACAGAGGGCGCAGGTCTTACAGAGGAGCGCGTCTAGCACCACTGATGTTTTTGTTGAACAGCTTGGCGAGAGAGCCTGTCTAACAGAGAGGGTTTGTGGAACAGAGGAGCGCGTCTAGCACCACTGAGATTCTTTAATCAGCTTGGCGAGGGAGCCTGTCTAACAGAGGGGGTTTGTGTAACAGAGGAGCGCGTCTAGCACCACTGAGATTTTTTATATCAGCTTGGCGAGGGAGCCGGTCTAGCAGAGGGGGCTGGTTTTACACAGGAATCAGCTCGGCGACGGAGCCTGTCTAACAGAGGGGGCAGGTCTGACAGAGGCGCGCGTCTAGCACCATTGAGGATTTTTTGAATCAGCTCGGCGAGGGGGCCTGTCTAATAGAGGGGGCTTGTGTAACAGAGGAGCGCGTCTAGCCTCACTGAGATGTTTTAATCAGCTTGGCGAGGGGGCCTGTCTAACAGAGGGCGCAGGCCTAACAGAGGGCGCAGGTCTTACAGAGGAGCGCGTCTAGCACCACTGATGTTTTTTTTAAACAGATTGGCGAGGGAGCCTGTCAAACAGAGGGGGCTTGTGTAACAGTGGAGCGCGCCTACCACCACTGAGATTTGTTTCAATCAGCTTGGCGAGGGAGTCTGTCTAACAGAGGGGGCTTGTGCAACAGAGGAGCGCGTCCAGCACCACTGAGATCTTTGTAATCAGCTTGCCGAAGGAACCTGTCTAACAGAGGGCGCAGGTCTTTGTTTTAATACCACCGCGATCTTTGTTTTAAATCAGCTTTGGCGAAGGAGCCTGTCTAACAGAGGGGGCTTGTATAATAGAGGGGCGCGTCTAGCACTAGTGAGGTTTGTTCAATCAGCTTGGCGAGGGAGCCTGTCTAACAGAAGGGCGCAGGTCTAACAGAGGCGCGCGTCTAGCACCAATGAGATGTTTTAATCTGCTTGGCGAGGGAGCCTGCCTAACAGACGGGGCTTGTGTGATTCAGCGCGTCTATTACCACTGAGCTTCAGCTTGGCGAGGGAGCCTGTCTAGCAGAGGTGGCCTGTGTAACAGAGGAGCAGGTCACCAGAGCACCAGGCCACCTGACCACCAGAGCCTAGCAGAGGGGGCCTGTGTAACAGAGGAGTGCGTCTAGCACCGCCAAACCGAAGAGGGGGAAATACCGTACCAATCACAAGATTGGTACGTTATTTCCCCCTCCTCTCTGGGCTGGTCCACGTTTGCTCGTGCTTGCGTCGTTTGCCCGACGACGCCAGAGCACCAGAGCACCAGAGCACCAGAGCACCAGACCACCAGACCACCAGACCGCCAGACCGCCAGACCACCAGACCACCAGACCACCAGACCACCAGACCACCAGACCACCAGACCACCAGACCGCCAGACCGCCAGACCACCAGACCACCAGACCACCAGACCACCAGACCACCAGACCACCAGACCACCAGACCACCAGACCACCAGACCACCAGACCACCAGACCACCAGACCACCAGACCACCAGACCACCAGACCACCAGACCACCAGATTACTAGACCACCAGACCACCAGACCACCAGAGCAGAGCACCTGAGCACCAGAGTTCCAGAGCACCAGAGCACCAGAGCACCAGACCACCAGACCACTAGACCACCAGACCACCAGACCACCAGACCACCAGACCACCAGACCACCAGACCACCAGACCACCAGACCGCCAGACCGCCAGACCACCAGACCACCAGACCGCCAGACCACCAGACCACCAGACCACCAGACCACCAGACCACCAGACCCGGGGAGTCGTCAATCAGAGCGCCACCAAACAAAGGGGGGGTAATAGCGTACCAATCTTTAGTTTGGTACGCTATTTCCGCCTCCTCTTCTTCGGGAACGCACAATCCCAACCACCATGGTCGTCATAGTCCTGCTCCTCGTCATCATCCCCCCCCCTCCCCTTTCATCGCCATCACCCTTGTTCCTCAAACGCAAGCTTGGTTTCGGACTGGGTCAGGGACCGCCGTTGCTGCAGCTGAACGCAGCTCGGGAAACTGGTCAGGAGAGTGTTCACGGTGGGAAGGAGGGCCCAGGGAATTTGGAGTAGTCCAGAGTGGCATTGGGGTGGTCTTGAGAAGCCGGGAGGGGAGGAGGGGGGTTTCGTGTGCCAGTGCCGAGAGAAAGAGAGAGAGAGAGGAATGGGAGTAGGAGAGGCGGAGGATGAGAGAAATGATAGAGAAAGCAGGAGAGTAAGAAAGAGAGAGAGAGAGAGGGAGGAGGAGAGGGAGGTGGGTGGACACCACGTGTTTTCTGCAGCTGGTAGGGGCTAGCGCTAAAGCGCTTACTGTCACGATGTCATATCTCGATCTCGACGGCAGCCATAGGATGGGCGTGCTGCAACAGACTAGAAAGCGCACGCTGCCGATACAACCCGCAGTCAGCAAACGTGTGCAAATCCGAAGGGCGGGGAAATAGCGTGCCAGGAGCTAGTTTGGTACGTCATTTCCCCCCCTTCCCGTTTTGGTTGCCGTTGTTTGTTTCCTCGCGGGCCTTCCGGGGCCATCAACAAGCAACTCCGAAACATAGGAAACAACATCCAGCGCTCAGGCAACAGCACACTTCCCAATCTAGCTCGCGCCCAAAAAAGGCCCCCAAGACGCCCCCAAGAAGCCCCAAAAAGGCCCCCAAGGGGTCGGCGGTGTGGCGTAAGCCTAAGAATCTAGTTTGTGGCCAACGCTCTGGTGACAGAACCATTTCCGATTAGGGATATGGCCGGCGCTCAGGCGACAGCACCATTCGCTAGCCCTCCCCCACTCTGCACGAATCATGTGTCTGCTCATCCGCTGGCCAAGGCATCTTGGAGCCCAGGGTTGCGCGGTCTCAAGCTAGACTGGCTGGACACCCTCGCTGCTCCTCCCTCTGCTGTTCCTCCCTCTGCTGCTCCTCCCTCTGCTGCCCCCCCTCCCTCCTCCTCCTCCTCCTCCTCCTCCTCCTCCTCCTCCTCCTCCTCCTCCTCCGCCTCCTCCTGTTCGTACCCCAACTCCACCTCCTCGTCGCCTTCCCCCTCCTCGTGGGGTGGGAAAGGGGGAAAGGAAGGAGAGGAATTGGATGATGACTTTTGGCTGGGTCCCGCGGCCCTGCGCGCGTCCCCCTGCGCGCTTCTTGTCTGCAGTGGCACTGAGCTTGGCCACGACGGCCTTCTTGACCATCACGGGGCTCGCGGCCCCGTTGCGCAGCTTCGCGGTGCTCCCCAACGCGCCCCCGAGAGCCGTGCATACCACGCTGAAAAGATTCAGCAGAGCCCTCACAGACCCCAGGAAAGCGAAGTACTTCAGGTCCTTCTTGCTCCGGCCTGCGCCGCGGCCGAGCTCTGCGTCGACAATGCCGACGAGGTCGCTGCACACGTCGGCGACCCAGGCAGCGCGGCCTGGGCCCGCCTGGCCGAGGTCCTTGAAAATATCATGCGCCATCTTGACGTTCGTGGACGAGTGGGTCGACAACGGTCCGTCCAAGTGCACGAATCCCATCGACATGAGGATGTCGCACACGTGCGGCAGCATCAAGTCGCTGCGCAAGGCCTCCTCGAGCTGGCCCAAGTACACCTCCGGACCAGGGCAACGCCTGCTCTCCACGACGCTCCTCCGCGCAGGCGGCACGAGCGGCAACCGCGACCAAGGTGAAAGGGAAACCAGGGCAGAGGGCCGTCCAGGAAAGGAGGAGGCGGAATGGGAACACACGAAAGCGCAACCCATGACACCGCGCAGCCTGCGCGGGGTAGCGACACGTTCAAGAGAGGTGTTGCTCGGGCCCCGCCTTGCCGCCAGCGACGACCCGGTCGAGTCGGACCAGCAGCACCTGCATGTCCTCGGCGGACAAGGAGCTCTGGTGCCGGTTGCGGTGGGGGCCGCCGGCCTGCCGTCCGAGGAAGGCCTTGTAGCCCAAGTCGTGGAGGTAGTTCGCCCGACCGCGGATCACAGCAGCAAGGATCGTCGTCTTCCGTAGCCGCGCGGAGAAGTCCTCGACGACATCCACGGAGGTGGTGAAAGCGAGGAGGGCAGCCACCTTCACGAGCTCGTCCTCGCAAAACCCCCGCCGCCGAAGCTTGCCAACCAGCGTCGTGATGGAGGCCGTGAGCGGGTCGACCGAAAGACCCGCGCCCTCGTGGGCAACGTGGAAGCACGAATGCACCGACACAGCCTTCATCGCCTGGGCCACTGTGACGCGGCCCGTGGCCCGTGGAATGGCTATGTTGTACACTGAATCGTCGGGGTCGTGCTCCTGGAACCCCTCCCAGTGCAGGATGTGTGACCACAGGACCTGCCGAAGGCAACGCTTATTCGAAACAACCAGCCAGGCGCGCACCAGGCGCGCGAACATGGCGCACCTGGCACGCCAGGCACACAAAGCACACCAGGCAGGCGCACCCGGCGCACCAGGCACGCAAGGCACACCAGGCACACAAGGCACGTCAACCAGGCACACCAGACACACCAGGCACACCAGGCGCCCCGGGCACACCAAGCGCACCAGGCACACCAGGCGCACCAGGCACACTAGGCACACCAAGCACACCAACCAGGCGCACCAGGTACACCAGGGAAAAAAAAAAACACAATGTAAAACCAACTGTTTCAAGGTAGCGTTGCCCTCGCGAGCCTGCGCGCACCGCCTTCCGCGAAACAGGACACACCCTGCCGCGCAAAGGTGGTCCTCTGTGGCGGTGCCGCTGTCCGCCACTGCCATGGCGGCAGCACACACGTCGCGCGCCAGCTTCTCCGGTGTTCCACGCCCACGTCGCTCGTCCCTCACGGCGACCTTGCTGTGGACCCAGTTGGCCACGCAGGTCGCTGCATCATAGAAGGCCGGCCCGCGCTTGCCTTCGCTGATCACCACCCGACGCTTGTGGTTCCTCTTGTACTTCCGTGCCATTGCAGGGTGAAGAGGGTAAGAAGGATGAGGAAGATGAGGAAGACGAAGATGTGGACAAGGAAGGGGGATGGTGAGGAAGGGAGAGCGAAAACAATAAGGAAGAGGAAAACGATAAAGATGGACAGGAGGAGAAAGAGGCGGAGGAGAGGGGAAGAGGAGGAGCGACGAGTGAGGAGTGAGGAGGAGGAGCGAGAGGGAAATGAGGAAGAGGAGGTGGAGAAGGAGGAAGAGGAGACGTGAAGAGTGAGGAGGAAGAGGATGCGGAGGAGGAAGGAGTTAGAAGGAACGAGGGGGCGAAGGAGCGATAAGAAGAGTATTGGGCTGATCTTGAGGTGGAGGATGGCGGAGGCGAGGGAGAGCAGGGGATGGGCAAGGAAGAGTGGAAGAGTGAGTAAGAATGAGGAGGAGCAGGGGTGCGAGAAGGATGATGAGGAGGAGGAGCGAGAAGTAAGGAGCGGGCGGAGGAACAGAAAGACAAACGGCGAATCGGAGGAGGAGACCCAGGGCGCGAAATCGACTAGAGCCAAAGAGGCTCGAGTCAGAGTCTCCCTCAGAATTGTTACGCTAGGGCCACAGGCAAACCGATGAGCAGCAGCAGCAAGAGGAGAACGATGATGGGGCGAATGAGGAGGACGAAGGGGAGTTGCGCAGGAACAAGCTTAAACAAACGTTGTAGCAAAGAAAAGGAAATACCATGATCAACAGACGAAGGAGCAATGAGGAGGGATGAGGAAGAAGGATCGGCAAGATGACACCAGCAAGGTGAGTCACCAAAGAAGTCCCGTCCCCCTCCTCCTCCACACCCTCCTTTGCCCCTGTCTCTCTCAGCCCCCTCCTCCTCCTCGTCCCTGGCCTCTCTCTCTCTCTTCCCCTCCCCGCCCTCCTGATCCTTATCATCCTCATTGTGCTCGTCCTTCTGCTCCTCCTGCTGTATCTCCTCCTCCTCCCCCTCCTTCTTATCCTCCACCTCCACCACCTCCTCCTCCTCGTCCTCATCCCTGTCTCCAACTCCTCATCCACATCCTCTCTCTCTCTCTCTCTCTACCCGCCTCCTCTTCCTGCTCCCCTCATTGTCTGGTCCTCCTCATCCGTGCCTCCTCCTGCTCCCTCTCCGACTTACCTCATCATTGTCATCTCCTCCGTCTCGTCCTGATCATGCTCCTCATCACCTGCTCCTACACGTGCTCCTGCTGCTGCAAGTGCTGTTGCTACCGCCGCTGTCTCTGATGCTGGCGCAGCTACCACTGACAAGGGCCAAGGGGGAGGAGGAGGAGGAGGAGGAGGAGGAGGAGGAGGAGGAGGAGGAGGAGGAGGAGGAGGAGGAGGGAGGAGGAGAGAGGAGGGAGGAGGAGAGAGGAGGGAGGTGTCAGTTTCCTTCGAAAAGTGCCCAAGAGCACTGCCCACGGGAGTCTGTTGGCACACACACACACACACAAATAACAAGATTCCCCATATTTCCCATGTTTTGGGGATTCTCGTCTTCGCCCCCACTTCCCCTACTTTCCCATACTTTCCTGGGGATCGACGATTCATTGTGTCTCTGTGTGTTTCTTCCCCCTCCTGCAAGTCCAGCCGCGCAGGCCGGTGCTGAAAAGACAGCTGCGGGCCCGCACCGGGGGGCCAATCCTGCGACGGGCCACCCATGCGAGTAGTATTAAGTCGGGCATGTCCCCCCACAGGGGGATTTTCGACGAAAAATAAAAAAATACCCCAATATTCTTCGGTGGCGCCCCCGGGCCACGAAACGAGTGAGGGGTGTGCCGAAATGGGGGGGTGGAACCGCATGCGAGCGCAGCCACTGGGGCGCTCGGTGGAGCTCCCTATGGAGCCACGAAACGTGTGAGGGGTGTGCCAGAATGGGGGGTGGAACCGCATGCGGGCGCAGCGACTGGGGCCTTCGGTGGAGCTCCCTATGGGGCCACGAAACGTGTGAGGGGTATGCCAGAATGGGGGGTGGAACCGCATGCGGGCGCAGCCACTGGGGCCTTCGGTGGAGCTCCCTATGGGGCCACGAAACGTGTGAGGGGTGTGCCAGAATGGGGGTGGAACCGCATGCGGGCGCAGCCACTGGGGCCTTCGGTGGAGCTCCCTATGGGGCCACGAAACGTGTGAGGGGTGTGCCAGAATGGGGGGTGGAACCGCATGCGGGCGCAGCCACTGGGGCCTTCGGTGGAGCTCCCTATGGGGCCACGAAACGTGTGAGGGGTGTGCCAGAATGGGGGGTGGAACCGCATGCGGGCGCAGCCACTGGGGCCTTCGGTGGAGCTCCCTATGGGGCCACGAAACGTGTGAGGGGTGTGCCAGAATGGGGGGTGGAACCGCATGCGGGCGCAGCCACTGGGGCCTTCGGTGGAGCTCCCTATGGGGCCACGAAACGTGTGAGGGGTGTGCCAGAATGGGGGGTGGAACCGCATGCGGGCGCAGCCACTGGGGCCTTCGGTGGAATGGGGCCGCGTGTGAGGGGTGCCAGAATGGGGGGTGGAACCGCATGCGGGCGCAGCCACTGGGGCCTTCGGTGGAGCTCCCTATGGGGCCACGAAACGTGTGAGGGGTGTGCCAGAATGGGGGGTGGAACCGCATGCGGGCGCAGCCACTGGGGCCTTCGGTGGAGCTCCCTATGGGGCCACGAAACGTGTGAGGGGTGTGCCAGAATGGGGGGTGGAACCGCATGCGGGCGCAGCCACTGGGGCCTTCGGTGGAGCTCCCTATGGGGCCACGAAACGTGTGAGGGGTGTGCCAGAATGGGGGGTGGAACCGCATGCGGGCGCAGCCACTGGGGCCTTCGGTGGAGCTCCCTATGGGGCCACGAAACGTGTGAGGGGTGTGCCAGAATGGGGGGTGGAACCGCATGCGGGCGCAGCCACTGGGGCCTTCGGTGGAGCTCCCTATGGGGCCACGAAACGTGTGAGGGGTGTGCCAGAATGGGGGGTGGAACCGCATGCGGGCGCAGCCACTGGGGCCTTCGGTGGAGCTCCCTATGGGGCCACGAAACGTGTGAGGGTGTGCCAGAATGGGGGGTGGAACCGCATGCGGGCGCAGCCACTGGGGCCTTCGGTGGAGCTCCCTATGGGGCCACGAAACGTGTGAGGGGTGTGCCAGAATGGGGGGTGGAACCGCATGCGGGCGCAGCCACTGGGGCCTTCGGTGGAGCTCCCTATGGGGCCACGAAACGTGTGAGGGGTGTGCCAGAATGGGGGGTGGAACCGCATGCGGGCGCAGCCACTGGGGCCTTCGGTGGAGCTCCCTATGGGGCCACGAAACGTGTGAGGGGTGTGCCAGAATGGGGGTGGATGGGGGCCTTCGTGGAACTCCTATGCCACGAAACGTGTGAGGGGTGTGCCAGAATGGGGGGTGGAACCGCATGCGGGCGCAGCTGGGGCCTTCGGTGGAGCTCCCTATGGGGCAACGAAACGTGTGAGGGGTGTGCCAGAAGGGAGGGGGAGGAGGGAGGAGGAAGGAGGGGAGGAGGAGGAGAGGAGGAGGAGAACGCGGGGCGACGTCTCTTCAAAACGAGGACCCAACACCACAGGATGGTTGGGAAACATAATCCAAAATTATCCTGGCGAAGGGCCCAACCATACGCAATTCCAAATGCCGCCGTTGTAAGTATCGTCGTTGGTGGAACACCCGATGGGGCCACGAAGCGTGTGAGAGGTGCGCCAAATGGAGGTGGAACTGCATGCGGACCCTGCCACTGGGGCCTTCGGTGGAGCACCCTGTGGGGCCGCGAAACGTGTGAGGGGTGCGCCGAAATGGAGGTGGAACTGCATGCGGACCCTGCCATTGGCGCCCTCGGTGGAGCTCCCTATGGGGCCGCGAAACGTGTGAGGGGTGCGCCGAAATGGAGGTGGAACGCATGCGGACCCTGCACTTGGGCCTTAGGCGGAGCTCTCTATGGGGCCACGAAACGTGTGAGGGGTGTGCCGAAATGGAGGTGGAACTGCATGCGGACCGTGCCACTTGGGCCTTAGGCGGGGCTCCCTATGACGCCACGAAACGTGTGAGGGGTGCGCCGAAACTGCATGCGGACCCTGCCACTTAGGCCTTAGGCGGAGCTCCATATGGGGCCACGAAACGTGTGAGGGGTGCGCCGAAATGGAGGTGGAACTGCATGCGGACCCTGCCACTGGGGCCTCAGGTGGAGCCCCCTATGGGGCCACGAAGCGTGTGAGGGGTGCGCCGAAATGGAGGTGGAACCGCATGCGGACCCTGACACTTGGGCCTTCCGGTGGAGCTCCCTATGGGGCCACGAAGCGTGGAGGGGTGCGCCGAAATGGAGGTGGAACCGCATGCGGACCCCTGACACTTTGTCCTTCGTGGAGCCCCTATGGGCGACGAAACTGGGTAGGGGTGCGCCCGAAATGGAGGTGGAACCGCATGCGGACCCCAGACACTTGGGCCTTCGGTGAGCTCCCTATGGGCCACGAACCGTGTGAGGGTGTGCGCCGAAATGGAGGAGGAACCGCATGCGGACCCATGACACTGGGGGTCCTTCGGTGTAACTCCCCATGGGGCCACGAAAACGTGGGTGAGGGGTGCGCCGAAATGGAGGTGGAAAAACCGCAATGCGACCCTGACACTTGGCCTTCGGTGGATCTCCCTAATGTCTATGGGGCCTCGAAACGTGTGAGGGGTGCGCCGAAATGGAGGTGGAACTGCATGCGGACCCTGACACTTGGGCCTTCGGTGGAGCTCCCTATGGGGCCACGAAACGTGTGAGGGTGCGCCGAAATGGAGGTGGAACCGCATGCGGACCCTGACACTTGGGCCTTCGGTGGAGCTCCCTATGGGGCCACGAAACGTGTGAGGGGTGCGCCGAAATGGAGGTGGAACCGCATGCGGACCTTGCCACTGGGGCCTTCGGTGGAGCTCACTATGGGTCCACGAAACGTGTGGCCATGATGGAGACGGCGATGATGATGACGACGATGGTGATAAGAACGATGATGATGATGATGCTGATGATGACGGTGACGATGACGATGATGATGATGCTGATGGTGAGAGGAGGAGGAGGAGGAGGAGGAGGAGGAGGAGGAGGAGGAGGAGGAGGAGGGGGAGGAGGAGGAGAGGAGGAGAGACGCGGGGCACCGTCTCTTCAAAACGAGGACCCAACACCACAGGATGGTTGGGAAATAGTCTAGGAACTATTTGTGGATTAGTTTTTGGCCTTTGTGGTGTATTTTGGGGGTATGTTTGATTTTT
>CAUYUJ010018409.1:0-30000 GCA_963575745.1 Prorocentrum cordatum
CGACAGGGTAGCCAGGACAAGAGAAGCAAAGAGAAAGAGAGAGAGAGACTAAAATAGCTACCCGCAAATGGTCTTAAGTCGGGCCTGTCCCCCTACAGGGAGATTTTCGACGAAAAAAAACAATACCCCAACAATGCTCCAAACATGATCCAAAAATAGTATGGGGACTATGCTTTGAGAAGTGTTTGAACATGTGGGAGCATGTTTGGGGCTATTTCTTATTTTTCTTTGAAAATCCCCCTGTAGAGGGACAGGCCCGACATAAAAATGGTCTGGATCTACCACGGGGATTCGACGATCCCTTGCATCGAGGCAGGCACGTGCTGTTCTGACGTTTGCGAATAAGCACCTTGCAAGTCGTGGAGCGCTCGGTGGGAGACAGAGAGGGAAAGAGAGAGAGGGAGAGAGATACAGAGGGAGAGAGAGTGAGAGAGAGATAGAACGAGAGAGAACGAGAGACGAAAGACGATGCCGGCAGGCTCGCGCAGAAGAAGGAAAGGCCACACGCGAGAATCTCTCACGCACGGCCTTGACGAGCAGGCCCTGAGGAGCGCGTAATCGTCCATGCCATCCTTTTTGACGTCCGACATGGGTACTGAATACAAGATACAACGCCCAACAACACATCTTGGCAAACACCGACAACGACCGCTCTTGGGCAGGCGGCCTCTGGTCTTCAAAAAAAAAACACAGCGTTCGCGGCGGCGCTGACAGCGATTCCTGTTCAAAATGAGCAAGAACTGCTGTTGGGCATCGTACACGTTCTTTCCGTACCCATTTCGGTCGCCCCGAATGTTATGACGGCAGAGGGGGGAGCTCCTACTCCACAGCCACCTCCTCCTCAAGGGTAAGGTTGGGGGGTCAGGGGGGAGGGGGGGGTCTGGTGGTGGTGGGGGTGTTGGGTAGGTGGTGGCGGCGGAACGGAAGCAGGAGGAGATGAGTAAGGGCGAACACGTCAGCGTCGACGCCTCACCCCTCCTACCCCTCCTCCTCCTTCCGCATCCTCTCCTCCTCCGCCCTTCCTCCTCCTCTCCCTCCTCCTCCTCCCATCCCCCTCCCCACTCCTCCTCCTTCCCCTCCCTTCCCCCTCCTCCGCCTCCTCCGCGCAATCCTCCTCCTCATCCTCCTCTCCTCTCCTCCTCCCCCTCCCTCCCCTTCCCCCTGCATCATCCTCCCCTCCCCTCCCCTCCGCCATCCACCCTCCCTTCTCTGCCCCAGTTCTCCCCCCCCACCCCCTCTCGTCACCCCCTTCCCTCCTCCGCCTCCCCCCCTCCTCCAGCGACCTGGGCGGAGGGCCTCGGACTGCGCGTCGTGCGCGGCGGTCTCCATCAGCCACGTGGCCGCGTCGGCCAGGCTGGAGCAGCGCCCCAGCGCCTCCAGAGGCAGCGAGAAGCGAGTTGCTGGGAAGGCAGGGAGGAGGAGGAGGTCGTTGGAGGAGGGGCGGGGCGGTGAAGAGGGCGAGGCGGTCCTGGAGGATGCTCTCGAGGCGGGGGGGGGATGGGAGGAGTAGGGGAACGAACCATGGCGTAAACAGAAGGGCTCGGAGCTCGGCGCTGGACACCCCTCGCCGGCGCGCGGAGCGCGCCAGGGGCGGCGCCTGAAGCGCCGCCAGGGGTGTCCCAACGCCGACCAGAGACATCCGCGCGGACCTCCGAGTTGTTCTGCTGCTGTCCTTCTTCGCTTCTCAGGTAAAGGAGGAGCAGGGAGAGGTGCTCGAGTACGATTCCAAAGAGGGGGATCTCGGAGAGGAGGAGAATCGGCGGTGGACAAACCCCCCTTTCGTAAGCCTCCTCGTAATGCAAACGGCCTGGGACCGAAACCGACGGACCTGTACCCGCAAAAGTGGCGGCCGCGACGCCCCCTCGCGAACCGAGAACGGCCAATTCCTTAACTGGCCATCGCTCGGACGTCCATTCCCTGTGTTTTTTCGTCTTCGTGCGTGGTTTTTTCGCGAAATGATCACGGATGCTCCCCGATGGTCCTCGCCGATGGAAAAAGGCACACGTCCGAGCGATGCCTAGTCACTCGACGTGTCAGACAGGGTGGGAGGTCGATCCACCTCCGAGGAGCAGGGTGCCAGGAGGCGACTGCGAACCCCTCCGCCCCCGCGGAGAAGATCGCCGCTCCGCACCCCTGACCGCAGCAGAGCTTGGGCCCTCGCGGGGGCCCCGCGGGCGGCCTCGCTTGCGAGGAGGGCGCCCGCAGCAGGGCGGGGCAGCGGACAACGAGGCGACATGCCTGCTCCAGGTATGGAGAGGGACGCGAACCTTCTGAATTACGTGGGCAAAGTGGTCGATTTCTGGATGGTCGGCAAGCCGCAAACCCAAGGTAAACCTAGGCTCAGGGGCTGTGAGTGCACAATGTGTGCGCAAGATGGTTGCAAATGTCCCTGAGCACTGGATGTCCCTAAAGACTGTCAAGGCTCGCCGACAAGAAGATCAGGCTGTTGGCAATCCTGATGTGACGGCCATCCGTGGGATTAAAGTAGCGGATTGGCTGGCGAATCTAGGAGCACGCGTACATGAATGCCGATGACATGGGGCACACAAGTAAACACTACTGCTCCTTAGACAGGTCCATGTCTTCAAGTACTGCTGAACGGCCATCCCCGTCTGAACTGTTTGGGGAGCTCAGCAAGAAGAGTGGGGGCCTCAGGGGCAAGCTGCGTGTAACGGTCCGCAAAACTCTTTATCAGGCGGCCGTGCACTCGATATGTGAGCTGTTTGCTTCGTATACCACCCAAGACCACATTTTAATGTCAGGCCGTTTGAGCCCTTCGATGGTCAGAATGCTCCAAGACTCCGATGGTTTCGGACACCAACTTCATATAACCTAGATCGTGCCACATAGCTCGATTGTCCTCTTGTGTGTTGTGTAGTGGTGCTTTAAGCACCCAAGAGGCTCTGACGCTCATCACGAGATGGGTCCAGGGAGCTCAGAGCCCACATGAAGGGTAGGACCTGCTATTCGGCTGCAGGACTCCCCCGGGGCTCAGGCAGGCGATGTTGAGGAAGCAGCACGTCCAGGCCGCCGAACTTCTATTTCTCTTGCAGTTGATGCGCACGTGCATGGGGGCGGACGAGGGCTTGGAAGACGAAGGGGACAAGGGAGAGAAGAATTAGAGGAGGAGGAGGAGGAGGAAAAGGAGGAGCAGGGGGAGGAGGAGGAGGAGGAGGAGGAGGAGGACGAGGAGGAGGAGGTGGCGGAGGAGAAGGAGAGAGGAGAGAGGGGAGAGGAGAAAGGATGAGGTGGCGGAGGAGGAGGAGAGAGGAGATGAGGAGAGAGGAGAAAGGAGGAGGAGGAGGAGGGAGGAGGAGGAGGAGGAGGAGAAGGGGGAGGAAGGGAGGAAGGGAGGATGAGAGGGGGGGGGCGGGGGCGGGAGGGAGGGGGAGCAGCGGGCGGGAGGCGAGGAAGCCGCCTCCTCCACCCGCGACGGGGCGAAACCCATCTCGAGCAGCCGCACGGCAGCCGCGAGGCGCCTCTGCCCCGACATCGCACGCCGCGCGCCTGTGCGTGCGCAGCGGCGCTGGCGCGAAGGAGATGGAACACGCCCACATCCACCTCCTCCCCTTCTCCTCCCCCCCCCTCTTATCCTCCTCCTCCTCCTCCTCCTCCTCCTCCTCCTCCTCGCTGCAGCGAGCGCGAGCTGGAGTTAGCTTCCCTCGACCGCTGAAGTGCGTGACGTGCGGATGCGGCATGCCTCGAGCATGCCTACAGGCGCGGAGCGTCAAGCACCTGCGCCGGCTCAGCCGCACGGTCCTCGTGGTGTGTGGTCTCATCTCCGTGCCTCCGATGCATCGCCCCTGGTGTGCGGCAAGCCCTTCCGCCTGGTCCTCAGCCACTCGCGCTTCGGAGAGCAGACTCGGGAGCGCCTACATGTGGGTCAGGGCCGCTGGGGTCCGCCGAGCTCCAGATGCTCGTCTCCCTTGGCAAGGCCGACGGCGATGAAGTCATGGCTGAGAAGTGCCAGTCCAAGATCGACGCTCCCACTGCCAAAGCGAAGCCAAATCCCGAGTCTCTTCAAGATCAGGCTTCTGATTTGCATTGCGAGGTCACGAGGCTGGGCGAGAAGATGGAAGGATAGCCTGCCAAGTACAATAGATGGGTGGAAGATGTTCGCAAGCAGGAACAGGAGAGCCCAGAATCGAATCGACAAGTCGAATCGGCGATCGAAATTAATTGGATCGGCGGAAATCGGGAGCCAAATCGGGAGAAGTCGAATCGGCAGAAATCGGCAGGCTAGCAGGCCTCCATTGAGGAATCCAAGTCGAATCGAATCGGAAGCCATCGGAATCTAATCGAATCGAATCCGAGGAGTCGAAATGAGCCCTGCCTCAGGAGATCTGCCTCAATGATCTCTCGCCCGAGTCCAAGTCCCTCGTCGAACAGTCTCGTGTCCTCGTGGCCACGCTTCGCACCTCGGTCGTGCCCGTCGAGTATGCCGCTCCGGTTCCTGCCGCTGCTGGACCAGTCTGAAGAGGCACAGGGACACACAAATAAACATACACACATCCCAGGATTCACCATATTTTTAAATATTTTCTGGGCGTTCGTCGTCCCCCCCAATTCGCATGAATTGCGATATTGTGCCTAGGAATCGACGATTCATTGAGTTTGTGTGATTTTCCCGCCCTGACACTACGCGACCTGGTGGCGGGCAAAGTTGCCAACATCACGATCGACGACGGCGGCCTCTTCAGCGAATTGCCTGGCGAGGCGGAGCTCGAGTATGTCGACATCGACGAAGTGGCTAAGCCCCACACCCAGCTCATGGAGCACATCGCCAACGCTACAAAACAACTCTTCGAGAGCGCCCTTGAGATAGCGCAGGCAGTCAGGAAGGGGCACGCTAACTACCTCAAGCGCATCGCGGGCAACCGTCGGCGGGGCATGAACGGTGAAACTCGTGTTGACGGTGGAGGCTCGGCCGGCAGTGGTGACGCTGGTGGAGCTGAGTCTGCTGCGTCTGCTGCGCCTGGAGGTGTTGCTGAGGCGGACGGCGTGGACAGCGAACCGGCTGCACCTGGAGGCTCTTTGGCCGAACGTGTTCAAGAGGCAATCGCTGCTATCGGCCACCGTGTCCAGTCGCAGGCGGAAGAAGTTGCGCGCGGTCCTCCACAGGCGGCCCCCCCTGGCGGCCTTCGGGCGGGGGCCCTCATCATCGCCCGAGCTCGGAGGTCCACGGCATTCGCTCGCGTCTGCGGTCCGGGAGCTCCCAGACCACGCCGCTTGCTTCACTTGTCCTCCGAACTCGGGCCTCAGAACGCCACGGCTCGGGAGCGGAGACCCCAGCCCGAGGAGGTTTTTTTTGCTGCAAGAACGACGCCTGGCGGTCCCCGCCTCAGCTCGCCATATGTAAGACGGATGGGCGGGCACTCCACCTCGGGGTGCTTCCCGCCCCTTCCCGATCAATCCATCAGGCGCTCCCAGAACGCCGCGCGCTCCACCTGTACCAGGGAGCGCGGCTCTGCCTCCAGGGAGACCTTCACTGCACAAGGATTTTTGCCTCGGCGCAGGAGCGAGAGACGGTGCACGCAGGCAGCCACGAGCTTGCACCCTCTCTCGCTCGAGAACACACCGCACCGATCGCATAAAGAAAACTGGCCCGCGCGGTGCACTTTGTGCCCCATGGCCGCACCGCGGAGGGCTGGAGAGATGACGCCTTCCCCAACCCCCCGCCCCAACTCAACGCCCCACCGACGATCCACGCTCATCTTGCCCTGGCAGGGCCTGCGCCCCAACGCGCGCCTGGTCTTGCAAGAGAAAGCCTTTCGCCCGCACGTCGAGCTCCTAGGGCTGCAGCACCCGCTGGGGCCTTTACGGAGGCCTCGAATGACTGAACTGTAGTCTACCCCTACCCTCAGAGGCGGGTGGGCGCTATTCAGCAACTTGAGCAGTGCATGCAGCTCGGCACGCAGGACGGAGGCTAGGCTACGCAGCCCTGGGAAAAGGAGGGAGTCCGAGGTGGAGGATACAGCACGACCAGGCTTGGCGGCAGCGGCCGCCGCGACAGCTCTGCGCCACCCAGCAACCATGATCTCCTCATGGCTGCCAGCAAAGATAGCCTCCGCCCATTTGAGCAGCGGCTTCGTGCAGGCCTCGACCAGGGGGTCGCATCTCAGCGTCCACAGGCGGAGCAGTCGGTCCTTACCGATTGCGTTCCCGCCCAACGCCGAGGCCATGAGCGCCCTTGCTCGAGCGAGCCGCGTCGGGTCCATTCCGAGGCAAACCGCCCCATACAGCACAGAGGGGAGAAATCCCATGCGCGCAACTTGAAATGTGCGCGCGCCCTGCTTGCCGATGCTTGACAACTTACTTCTACGCCGCCTAGCGCTCCCCATCCTGGCATCGCCTCTGGTGCGCAGCGACACAACTCCTCCTCCCGCCGAGTCGACTCCGAGCTGCGTGCTACTGGTCTGGACCTCCAGTCTCAAGGCCGAGACATCCGCCTCCGCACCTCGGGCCTGAATGCTTAAATCCTCGACAAAAAACTTCATCGGCCTGGCGGGGTGCTCCTGCGCCAGCCCGTCTACGACTGACAAGATGGCTAGCTTGAGGCATCTCGTGCCCCCGCTGCTACCCGCAATGACTGCTGAGAATGTGATGGTCGAATGCACCGACACCACGCCGCGGAAGGAAACAAAGCGCCTGGCCGTGTAAATCGAGATTAAAGGCTTCAAAAGCTGCAGCCGAAACTGGCGCTTGGGCTCCTCGGCCCAAAGCAAGTGCACTGTGGCCTGCTCGAGCGCCTTCTCTAGGTCTAGGACCGCCGCAGCACCGCTGGCACTAATCTCGCCGACGTAGTCACTGGTGAGGCAGTGCTCCTGCACCAACATGATGGTGTTTTTGCCCAACGGCATCTCGTCCAGGCGGTCGACGAGGATGCCCCAGGCGCTGCCGTTGAGGCCTCTGAGCACCATGCCAGGCTTGGCGTGGCGCCCCTTGCCTCGAGATCTGGGCCTCCAGTGTTCCTCTCCCCAGCTGGGCTGCTTCGGCCACCCCCCCGTCGGGGGAGCCGAGCTGGGGGCGCTCGTATCGAGAGGCGTCGACCACCCGCACGTCTGCGGCTCTCGGTTCCACGAGCACATCGCTGGTGGCATCGACCACCCGCCTGTCGGCGGCACCAGCGAGAGGGGCGCATGGGGAGAGGCTTCGGCCACCCGCGCATCCGCGGCTCTCCACTCATGCGCCACTGGGGCCTCTTCCGAGGCGGTTGTGACCATGCTCGAGGCTGAGCTGAGGCCCATGTCGGGCTTTGCCTTGCGCCCCTTGCCTCGCGGTCGGGAGTCCCAGTATTCCTCTCCCCAGCTGGGCTGCGTCGGCCACCCCCCCGTCGGGGGAGCCGAGCTGGGGGCGCTCGGGTTGAGAGGCTTCGACCACCCGCACGTCTGCGGCTCTCCGTTCCCCGAGCTCATCGCTGAAGGCTTCGACCACCCGCCTGTCGGCGGCATCAGCGAGAGGGGCGCATGCGGAGAGGCATCGACCACCCGCGCATCCGCGGCTCTCCTACCATGCGTCATTGGGTCCTCATCCGAGGCCTCAGTGGCCGCAGTTGTGGCTGAGCTGACGCCCATGCCAGGCTTGGAGCGCCACCCTCTGCCCCGTGCCCGAGGCCTCCAGTAGTCCTCTCCCCAGCTGGGCTGCATCGGCCACCCCCTCGTCAGGGGAGCCGAGCTGGGGGCGCTCGTGCAGAGAGGCGTCGACCACCCGCACGTCTGCGGCTCTCTGTTCCACGAGCTCATCGCTGATGGCTTCGACCACCCGCCTGTCGGCGGCATCAGCGAGAGGGGCGCATGGGGAGAGGCTTCGGCCACCCGCACATCTGCGGCTCTCCACCCCTGCGCCTCTGGGGCCTCTTCCGTGGCGTCCGTGGCTGTGCTCGAGGCTGAGCTGCCGCCCAGCCGTCGGAGCCACGGCGCGAGCTGCTGGCGGCGGGGCGCGTCCGCTCCCCTGAGCGCCCTCCGTGCCCAGGTACTCGAGGAGGAGCTGTCGCCGTCCCCGTCTAAGATGTTGAGTCCCTCCTCAATGGCTAGGACGTGGACGCACGTCCCCACGATGAAGGCGACCCGCTTTGGCCCAGGCTGCCAGCGCCTGCCCGCCCTTCGGGGCAGCTCCTTCTGGTCGGGCGCAGGAGGCGCCCCCCTTGTAGTGGTAGTGCTCGTAGGAGGTGGCGGGGGCCTGCACGACCCCGTCGATGTCGTGAGGAACGGCTGGTGCTCCTCGTCCTCGCGCGGCCGCCTTGCCCCGACCGCGGCGCGGGCGCTGGCGCCACCGTCGCCAGCCTTGCGGGGCTGGTCCCTCAGTCGCTGGAGTCTGCGTCCGCCCCTGGGGGTTTTCCTGCAGCCCGCTCCAGGATCCTGGCTCGGACTCCCTGTGCCAGCTCGCGCTTGGGGGCCCTGCCCGCGGCTCCCGCAGGAGCAGTGGCGCCTGCCGCGCCGCCTCCGCTGGCTGCAGCAGCGCCACGAGCACCGTCAGCGCCAGCAGGGGGAGGGGTGCTTGGCCCCGCCGTGGGGGCTGCCTTGGGCGCGGCCGCCCCTGGCTGCTTGTAGTCTGCGCCACCTTTGCCTGCTGCCTTGCTTGGTGGCGCCGCTGCGGCGGGAGCTGCGGCGGCCTCTGGCGGGGGGGGCTCCGACCGAGCCCTCTTGCTCCTGAGCCTGTCGCTGAAGGCCTGGAGGTCCGCTCTCATTGCGGCGAGCCCCTCCGCCGTTGGGCCGAAGTGCCTCTTGACCTCCGTCTGGACCTGCTTGACGAATTGGCCCATCTGCCCCTCGAACTGGCGGTGCTCCTCAGGCGGGATGTCGAGCCCCTGGAGGTCGAAGGCCTTGCCCGGCCGCGCGCTGAGGATGTCCAGGTCGCCCTCGAGCAGCTGCGAGAGGTCCAGGGCTGGCGTGGGCGCCTCGGCTGGCGCGACGGCCTTGGGCGCCGCTCTGGCGTAGGCCTCCTGGACCACCGCCTCCGCGTCGGCGATCTCGTGGATCCAGTTCTCCCGCAGCTCCTTCTGGTCCTGCAGGAACCGCTCGCCCTCTGAGATGTTGTCGATGGTCCTCTTGAGCCCTGCCTCGGCCCTGCGGAGCCGCGCCTGGGCCTGGTTGAGGACAACGTCTGAGTGCACCCCTGGAGTGCGCACTCGGGCGAGCGCCTCGAGGTGCTGGGCTGCCTCTGCGTCGCCGTCGGGGATAGTGGCCCGCAGCTGCCTGAGGAGCTCCTCGCGGTTCCGCTTGGCCGATGGGCGGCTGCGGCCCCGCGAAGAGGCGCTGGGGCCCCAGATGCCCTGCGAAGCTCGCTCTTGAGAGGTGGCTGGCTGCGTTCCCCTCTGGCACTTGTAGCACTCAGACCTGGTGCCCCAGTTCCACTTATACCCACATCCCCTGCACTTCTCGCACTGGCTTCCAGTCCGCTGATCATCCCTCTCATTGCGCCCCATGCGCGCCGTGAAGAACTGACCTCCTGCCCAACCAGTATGATGCAGGAGCTCCTGGAGCCACATACAAAATGTGAAGGCGCCTGCCTTGCCCAGCAGGCCCCCGATGCGCGGGCCGAGCCTGCTGGGCAGGCTCCTGGTCTCTGCAAACCACCTCGGGAACTGGTTTACTTGAGCCAAAATGGCTTGAGCCAAAATGGCTACGGCCAGCCCGAGGAGGAGGAAGAGGAGGAGGAGGAGGAGGAGGAGAAGGAGGAGGAGGAGGAGCAAGAGAAGGAGGAGGAGGAGGAGGAGGGAGGAGGAGGAGGAGGAGGGAGGAGGAGGAGGAGGGAGGGGGAGGAGGGATGGGGGAGGGGGAGGGGGAGGAGGAGGAGGAGGAGGAGGAGGAGGAGGAGGAGCATGAGCATGAGCATGACCATATGACAAAGTCAACGATACTACATGAGCTTAATATACTGCACCTTAAATTACGCCCCTGGGACGTCGGGATGCTTGCTCTGCACGGCTGACGACCTTCGGCCACAGCCCACGGGAGATTCGGTCAAGATACACGATTCCAGACGAGGTTAGCTTACGGAGGCAGGGCTGACCAAGCCTGAGAATCTGATGTACCCAAACCAGCACAGTCACGGCCGTACCATAACTAAATGGGCCATGAAATTGCATATTATGGGATTCATGAACGCTCCCCCCCGCTATGTGGAGGGGGGCTTGAGGAGGCTTAAGCCAAAGCGCCCCATTATAATGGATGGGTTGAAAACACTGGGTTAACCTCCAGGCAACGGTGGTGGCTCTGGAGGCTGATCCTCCGCATCGCGTGCAACCCCGCCCCGCGTCATCCAGACAGTGGGAGGGGGAGAAGGGGGAGCGCGAAGCAGCAGAAGGAGGGACGACGACGGGGGAGGACGATGGTTTCTCCCACGGAACCAGGCCCTCCGCATTCACCGCATCCTGCGCCGACCTCAAGACCCTCACCCTGACCAGCCGCGCACGTCTCTCGTGCATCAGCACGCGGTGTCGGATGGCGATGGGCAGCCTGGCCTCCGTAGCCGCCCATCCCGCCACCTCGTCAGCAACGCTGTTGCCCGTGACCGTCCACCTCGGCGCCCGCTGCAGCACCACGTCGCTCCCCGTCAGGTGGGAGTTGACACAGAATATGCTGATGCGGCGCTCAGGTGCTGCGGCCAGGAGCTGACCAAGACGGGCCCACAGATCACCGTCAGGCCTCGATGGGGCCAAAAACTTCTGCTCGAACCAGCCCTGCACGACCGACTCGTAGTCAGACACGAAGGTGATCGCGTCGACTGTGCACCACACGGCCAGGAGGAGAGCACGAGGTTCACCCCAAGCGACCCCCTGACGAGGTCCAGCGAGGGGGCCCCTCACCATGGCCTGCAGCTCCACCGTCGGCTCCAGCTGGTTGAAGACCGCGATGCCCAGGCCCACTCTGCGGAAGGTCGTGCTGCTGGTGTCATCACCTCCGCTGGCATCGCCGAGCACCAGCAGCGGCTCCTCCATGGTGCCACCGCCCATGAATACCTCGGCCACGTCATCGTTGTTCGTCGCGGTCCAGCATTCCTCGGATGGGGGCGGTGGCACCTCCGACCAAGGCTGAGGCATCAGGCTTCGCAACCAGAGCGCCTCGTCGGCGTCAGATTGAACCAGCGCCTGCGAAACCAACTGATCGGGCTCGGTGTATGCAAAGCTACCTGTATTGTATTCGCATTCCCAGATTCTGTGCTTCAACGTCTCGGCCTTCGTGCCACAACGTCCACACAGCTCGGAACCGCGATGCTTGGGCATCTCAGCTTTGCGCCTGGCTCTAGGCCAGACACCGCCAACTGCACGCGAAACCATGACTTCCCCCAGTCGATGTCCTATCACTGGGACTGCCGAGAGTTGGCCAATAAGGATGCGATAGGAACAACAATCGACTCCTCGTTCCAGACCTCCCCCAGCATAGCGACGGCTCGCTCCCACCCACAAGCGAGAGCGAAGCGTATCAGCGAAATCTGCCAGAAAGCCGTCGTGCCTGTCGAGTGCGTCGGTGCCGCTGTACATGCTGTCGTCGAAGCGCCACTGGTCGCCCTCGAACGGGTGAGGCGATGGGATGGTCCACCCCGTTGCCTCCTGTACTCCCCATCCTCCTTCTGGCAGGTGAATGACCACTCGAGCTGGAAAGGACAGATTGAGAGCACTGCGCGCGAGACATGGCCACTCGATAGAATCGTAGAACGACTGGATGTCCATCAAACTATCTGCACAATGTACCTTCAACTGATGCGAAACTTCCTCCTGTACCGCGCGTGCGAATGCTTCTCTCAAACTGGAATTGCCACGTATGGCCGCATCCCATTCCTGCTCGGTGGACGTGGACCATGTGCGTACAAGAGGTTCTCGTATCATGCTCCATACTCGCCCAAGCACTGCCACGAATCCAATTATTCGATCTCCCGAAACTTTTTTCGGCGACATCCGACCACTGATAAGTAAAACTTGACCTGGTCAAGCACCGTAATGTTCACAAGCTTCGAAAAGAACTGCCAGTTCTGCCATGGCCGAGTCAGGTAATGTTTCGAAGTCCGTGGGGGTCATCATATCAACTTCCAGGCCTGCCTTGGCTTTCATCTGTCGCACCGCATGTCGGACATCTGAGACCGAGATAATGGGCAGATCCTCCTCCATCGCCACTTGGTGAATAGAGTGAAATGTGTCCAGGACCTCTTCTTCGTTCAGAACCGACGGCGACCAAAGAGAGTGCCAGTGCTTCGACTTCGCGTCGATGATGTCCCTGGGATGGCATAGCACTTGGTTGCCCTGTTCGTAGTCCAGCCCTGGGAGTGCCTGCCCGTGAAGAGACTTGTGCAGGGTACCTAGGGACTCCGCCTGCACGAAGAACTCTTTGAACTCCGCAATTGTTCCACTGACTGCTCTTCTCTGTGCACGGTTCATGATACGACGTGAGATACCCTCATGGCTCTGCAGAACTGGAAGAACACAGGTGCCAGCTGTCCTGATGATCGTGATCCACTCATCCCATGGCGAATCCTTGGCGGCGATCAGAGCCTTGGCCAACCCCTCTGGCCTGTCATCAAGATGCCGTTGACATGCTTGAAGGTAGCGTTCCAACTGCTTGGCTCCATTCCCTCTGGAGCGATAACGAGCGACGGCATTTAAGAGAGTGTGGAGTTGTGTCCACCACGCGCTCACACGATCACGGAGCGGAGTGGCCCTACTTTTCCCTGGCATCTTGCCTGTCTGCACTGTGAATCTGGCCCCTTGAGCTCGAGTTGGCCCTGGTGGGACTGGCGCATTGTGATGAGCAGGAATACAACGTTCAACAGACGATACCCATGATGCAAATAACCCTGATATCACTGCCAGGTGAGCTGGCTTGAACCGAAAGGCTACGGACTGATGGAAAGCAGGAGCAAGGAACTCGAGCGAGAAGCCACCAGGCGTGAAACCCACAGCACGTCGACATTCATCCCACAACTCAGGAGGTATGGCAAATGACGTCTCCTGGTTAGTGGGTGAGGCTCCACCGTGTGACACATCCTGACTAGAGGCTTCCTGGGAATCCAAGGCTGGCGGCTCAGACGGAGACGCGGGATGGCCAATCGTGTCCGAAGGTCCTTCGGGCATGCTAGCGAGGTCGGGGCCCGCCTCATGCGAGGCAACACAAGGACCACCGCGCCCTACGCCCCCAGCCACAGTGGGATCCCCAGGAGAAACCGACGAATTCGAAAAAACTTGGCACACCGGCAGATCCGAGCAAAATTTGAGCTCCTGAGCCCAGGGGTCTTCCTCGTCGGGCCACACATCAAAATCGATTTCTAAACTAACAGTACCTGGCACCCTATCCCCCGCAGACGGAGAGGCATATTCCCCTTCCTCATCCTCGGCGGGGGTCGCACGCTGAGATTGCTCACAACAATCACTGAACAGGCTATTGAATTTATCGGCTCGGGAGGCTACGGCTAGCTGATGCTGCACACTCCTCTTAGCTTTGGCATTACATGTTGCTGCAATGTCGGCCGAGATAATTTCTGCAGACAAAGGTTCAACAATGCCTGAGCGCGAGAGGGCCGCTGGGCTCAGATTGAAGTCGCCCACGACCACCCAGGGCAACTGCAGCGCCCACAGCAACCCCAGCAGGCGGTTGAACCTCCCGAGGTTCGCGCCGTGCAACCCCATGTTGCTGTACCCGTAGAGGACCACTATCACCAGCGAGAAGCCGACGAAGTGGACTACCTGCGCCATGAAGCCGTCGTAAAAGTTCCCATGACCAGGAGCAGCCAGCTTCCCCCGTGCTGCATGAGCTGCTCCGAGCCTGTGTGTTTGCAAATGTCCTTGTGAGAGAGGCCACTCGTCTCCCTCATTGGCGTGCTCAGCCTGCTGGGCTGCCACTCGCCGCGAGGTGGGACGAGCAGCGTTGGCGAGAAGCCGATGCCCTGCACCTCTAGCTTTACTGTCGTAGGACCGCAGCACTGACTCGGAATGGACGTGAGTCTCGGCGATCGCGAAAAAGTCGTAGGTCTTGGTCTGGGATGTGATCCACGCCCAAGGCTTCTCCCCAATGCAAGTGGTATTGGAATAAAAGAGTCGCGTCGTAGCACTCTCCCCTGTAGGTACCGCCGCAGCTGTACTCGACGAGGCAGCACAGGTGGGGTCCGCCCCTTGCGTATCCGCCTGCGCTGCCGTAGCTAGTCAAGCCGTGACGACAGGGTCCTTGTCTTGCCCTTGGCGACTGCCGCCTGCGCCGCCGCCTCCAGCTTCGCCGCTGACAGCCGCTGCGCCTCGGCCGGAGGAGGAGGAGGAGGAGGAGGAGGAGGAGGAGGAGGAGGAGGAGGAGGAGGAGGAGGGAGAGGAAAAGGCGGAGGAGGAGGACCTCGAGGAGGACCTCCCCATCTCCCTTCTCCCCCGTCCTGCCTGTGGCAGTGGTGGTGTGAACCTCGCCCCTCAGCCTCGGTTTCGAAAGCTTGGAGGCCCGAACCACCACGGGCCCCAGAGGAGGCCCACTGGCTGGTGCTGCCATCCTCTGCAAAGCTCCCACGGGGCTGCCGTGGAGGTGCCCATCCCCCCCACCCCGCGGGGCCTTGACCGCTCTGGCCCACGCCCCTTTCACGGGAAGCTCTCCAGTCTGAGCCGATCTATCCTCGGGGCTCCGGGGGCCTCCCCGAGGCATGCCTCGGCCCCCCCGCGGCGATCGGAGCGGCGCGGCCCACCTGCGGGGAGCCTTTTTCCTGGTGGGAGGCGAGCGCAAACACAGAGCCCCTTACCTCGGGGGAGGCATCACCCATCAGTTCGCTCATTGGCCAGGCAATCGGCAGCGGCAGACCCACCTGCTTCTCACTGGCGACCCCCAGGAGTAGGAGCATTTCCTTTCACCTTCGGGCGTGGCGAAGACGTCCCATCGGGGATGGACAGACCTCCCTTTCGTCAAACGTGGTGAAGTGAAGACGACCATGGGCCCAAACCTGGCGGGCGCAAGCCTGGAAAATAACGACCGCGGCGCCATCTCGAGAACCGAAAACGGACAATTCATTAATCGACGTGTCTCTGTTGGGGGTTCTGTCCACCCCCGATCCCAGAGCATCTCCCCTGTCGGGGACGCTGGTGTCTCCCCTCCCCTGCCTGTTCGGCTCGACGTCTGCGCGGGCCAAGCCGGGCTGGACGGCATCACCTTCGGGAGGCCGCCTCCGCTGTCCACAGCACCACCGTGTGACCTCCGCCCGAGCCCGAGAACTTCGAGAGGGTCGACCTGTGCCCAGTTTGACGCTACCCTGGCCATCGCTCGGACGTCCATTCCCGGTGCTTGTTTCGGTTTCGTGTGTGCTTTTTTCGCCAAATGATCAAGGATGCTCCTCGATGGTCCTCGCCGAAGGAAAAATGCACACGTCCGAGCGATGCCCAGTACCCCCATTCGCGCCCGTCGTGGAGACGACGTGCAGATGACCTCCACGCTCTTTAGCCAGGAGAGCTGAGAATCGAATCGATAAATCGGATCGGCGATCCAAATGAATCAGGAAATCGGCAGCCGTGTCGGCGGAGTCGAGTCGGCGAAGTCGGCAGAAGAGCTGGGGTCTCATGGAAAAACAGGGATCCCGATCGGCACGCGACGCCGAAATCGGATCGGTGTCGGCAGCCACCGACATCGCATCGCATCGACTCCGAGGCATCGCAGCGAGCTCCTTAAGCGTTGTGGATGCCACGACAATGGGCACCCTATCAGTCCTATCAATGAACTTAAGATGTGGTTCAAGTGTCGGACCAATGTTCTAAACATGCTTGAAGCATGCTTTGTTGTACATGCTTAGGCATGCTTTAGACATCTGGAAGTGATTGGGCAACATACTTCCTCTCCATGAATCGACTTCCGCAACCTCAAGCGAAGCGTGCGCGTCCTGGGATGCCTTGGCGGGGCAAGCGCTGGCCAGTCGGGGATCTTCTGACCCGGGTCAATCCAGACCCGGGTCAGCAGGAAACCCAAAACTGCAATGCAAGGACAAAAAACTGCAACGCAGGTCTTCGCAAACCCGGGGCGGCCAATAGGCGCGGCCGCCTCGCGGCCGCCTCGCGGCTCGCGAACCCGGGTCAGCCAGAGGGGGTCTTCGCAGCATCCTGCAGGATCCGGTGCCCTGGCTGACCCCCGTCTGCACTGACCCCCGTCTCAGGGCTCCCGAGACAGGACCCTCGGGGTGCAGCCCGGCCTGCCCCCGGAGGCGTCGAGGGGCGCGGGGCCCGTCGCCCACGGGAGGCCCGCCCTCGGGAAGGGCACGGGCGGTGCCAGCCCTGCTCCTCCTCCCTCCACGTCCTCCTTCGCCCTCCTGTTCCCCCTCTTCCTCTGTCCTCCTCCTCCTCCTCCTCCTTCCCCTTTGTCCTCCCCCTCGCACTCCTCTTCCGTCCTCCGGAGGAGAAGGAGGATACCAGGAGGGGAGGAGGATGAGGATGAGGAGGAGGAGAGGGAGGGACTGTAGCAGATCAGGCGGTTCGGACATGGGCCTTAAGTAGAAGAGCGAATGCAAAAGCTTGAGGCTCCACGCGGATGTCTTGGATGAGCGCTGGGCCTCCAGGGCGACGCTTCCGTCGCTGATCCAATACTTCCGCGTGGATCTCCGAAAGTTTGGATCTGTTTGCCTTGTTTTGGTCCTCGGTCAGAGATGGGGTACTGGGGGATGGGGCAGTAAGGACAAGCTGGCCATCGCTCGGAAGTCCATTCCCTGTGCTTGTTTCGGTTTCGTGCGTGGCTTTTTCGCCAAATGATCAAGGATGCTCCTCGATGGTCCTCGCCGAAAGAAAAATGCACACGTCCGAGCGATGCCAAGCAAGGGGCCTCAGGCAGTGTAAACTCAAGCTGGGGCCGCTTTTAATCCTTGGGGCTCCATCCGCGGGGGCTCCATCTTGAGCCGCCGACAAGGCCTGGTCGGAAGATCGCGCCGAATCGCCACTGCATCGGTGATGCATCAGCGACGTCGGGATGTAACAAAATCAGGCTGCAGATCGTGCCGCATCGCCGATGCATCGGCGGTACAGTGGAGGACAGTCCACGAGAAACCTTCCACAAGAAACCCAACCCCGAGACCCCAGGACGTCCTTTCCCCAATCAGAGCCTGCCTCTGTAGGGGTCCTAGCGGAGTCATATGGTTAGGTTAGCTGAGTCGCCGATTTCAGCGGCACGCCCGAGAGCCCAAATGCCTGGGTGCCCGAATGTCCGGGTGCCCGGGAGCTGCGTCGCCGATTTCGGCGGGCCGCCTGGGTGCCCGGGTGCCCGGGTGCCGGGGTGCCCTATAGCCATATAGCCTCATAGCCCTAATCGCCGTACAGCCATATAGCCTTATAGCCCTATATTCCGATAGCCCTATTGCAATCTAGCCCTATAGCACTATAGCCCTATAGCCCTATATCCCTGTAACCCAATATCCCTATATCCCTACAGACCTATATCCCTATAGCCCTGTAGCCCAATAGCTCTAAAGCCCCATAGCCCTAGAGCCCTATTGCCATCCATCCCTATAGCCCTACAGCTCCATAGCCCCAATAGCCCCATAGCCCTGTGGCCCTATAGCCCCATAGCCCTATAGCTCTACAGCCCTATAGCCCTGCAGACCTATAGCCCTATAGCCCTAAAGCCCCATAGGCATATAGCCCTACAGCCCTATAGCCCTATTCTCCTTTCGCTATAGCCATATAGCCCTATAGCGTCATAACCCTGTAGCCCGATACACATATAGCCCCATAGCTCTATAGCCCTATCGCCCTCTAGTCGTACAGCCCTATAACCCTATAGCTCTATGGCCCTGTAGTCATCTAGACCTATAGCCCTATAGCCCTATGGCCCTATAGCCCTATAGCCCTCTAACCCTATAGCCATATGGCCATACAACGCCCTATAGCCCCATAGCCACATAGAACCATAATCCCATAGCCCCATAGCCCTATAGCCCGTTACCCCCCTATAGCCTTATAGACCTATAGCTCTATAGCCCTATAGCCCCATAGCTTTACAGCCTCAAGAGGCCTAGTAGATCTAATCGACCTCATAGACCTTCGGCTGCATTACGATGGTGTCCTCACCTCCGTCGCCGTCGTCGTCCAAGAGGCGCAACATCAAATCATGTCCCGAGAAAAACAGCAAAGACTCTGATTGGGGCTCATCTCTGGTATCATTGATTTTTGGTGTGGGAACGTCACGTTTCCAATAGCAAAACCATCGAAACCCAACAAACCCAGGGCACCCCGGAGGCAAGCAGGGTGTTTCTTGGCATGGGCACCCCACTGTACGGCGCGATCCTCCGACCCTCGAGTTGCTCGGCGCCTATCTGGGCGGCCTGGAGGAGGTGCGGGGATCGTCGACCCTCTGGTGCCATCGCGGCCACGGCTGGATTCCCTCGAGAACCAGGCCAGGACGCACCCTGGAAGAGGTTCGGGCAAGGAGGAGGGCAGCGGGAGGGAGGATGATAGCCCACACAACGCGGATTTTTGAACATCATGGAGACTATTCCTGGGGCCCGGGGGGCGTCAGAAAACGACTCGGGAGGTAGACTCGTCCTCCTGGGGAATTGGTCCACAGCGCCAGGTGCTGGAAAGTCGAAACAATCGAGTCGACGGATGCCGAGCAGTACGAGAGGGGAACAATAAACCACGGACGGAGAGAGAGAGGGTTGGATAGAGAGAGAGGAAACAAAATAAGAAAACAACATATACAGAGAAAGAGGACGGAAGAGAGAGGGAGAGAGACAATACATATATATATATATATATGTATACACACATACGTGTGTATACAGCTGCATGGCATGCGCATTTAAATACAATTTACGTGTGTGTATATGTACATGTATATTTTTATGTTCAGGTCTACGCCTGTGTATACATATGTATATATATATGTCGGCGTGACTGTGAATGTGGGTATATATACATGGGCTTACATATGCAACCGCGTATGCACATGCACAATCACATGCACATGGCTGTCTGTGGGTGTGCATGTGTATGTGTCTATGAATGTGTGGGTGTGCATATGCATACGTATATGTGCATGCATCTCTGTACGCACAGGTGTATATATATATATATATATATATACATCGGAGGCTGGGGGGTTGGAACGTCAGCCCAACCAGGAAATCGGTTTCTGCTTCGCTCCCTGTCGTGCGGGCGGGCGAAGGGAAGCTTCGCGAGTTCCACCCTCAGTAGAGACCATCTGTTGCCAAAAGGGTCGCCCCCCGGGCGCCGCGCGTGGCCCCCGGTGGTCCCGGCGGTTGTCCCCGCGGTTGTCCCGATGGTTGTCCCGATGGTTGTCCCGGTGGTTGTCCCGATGGTTGTCCCGAGGGCTGTTCCGATGGTTCTCCCGATGGCTGTTTCGATGGATGTCCTGGTGATTGCCCCGATGGTTGTCCCGATGGTAGACCCGATGAATGATGGATAGATAGATAGATACATGCTGTTAGATGCGGTCCCGATGGCTGTCCCGATGGTTGTACCGATAATTGATAGATATCTATATATAGATATCTAGATATACAGATCTGTAGATAGAAAGATGAGGGAATATAGAGATTTATAGAGGTAAAGAGATAGATACATATACATATTGATCGATAAAGAGATAGACACCTATACACATACATATATATATATATGTAGATATTCAAATCAACGTAGACATATGACAGGCAGATATGGGTGACCGACCTGGGATGGGCGCGAAACGCATGCGAATCATGAAGATTGCAAAGCGTTTCGCGCGCTGCGCGCGCGAACAGCATACGAATCAGACATCCTGCATAGCGGTTCGCGCGCTGCGCGCGGAACGCACGCTACATAGTTATATAGATAGACAGTTCTATATAAAGATCGGTAGATATACCGATCGACAGATAGACATGTATATTTGTGTATATACACACAGCGAGATACACGTATAGATCTATAGATGGTTGCCATAGATAAACAATCGAATACTCAGGTCGATCGACAGATGGGCATATGTGCGCGACAATAAGAACAAACAAGAAACCACCAAAGAACCCAGAGCCATCGCAAATCGACCGCCTGCACTTCCCCCACCCCAACCACCTTATCACCCGTAGGGTGGTCCTACCGGTACATCTACACACATATATGTGTGTATGCATCTAGTACATAAGCATTCGCACACACACACATATATATATGTATATATATGTGTGTATATATACATATATAAATGTGTATATATATGTTTGTATATGTGTATGCATGTATGTATGTATGCATGCATGCATGCATGCATGCATGTATGTATACACATATTCATGTATCAAGTGTTAGCTTGTTTCCGACAATCGCTGTACTAACGCAGGGTCCCGAATAGGCACTCTTCGGGGTCTCCTGAGGCCGTTGTCAAGCCGCCTTGGGGGCCTCCGGGGCCGTCTCGCGGCCCTCTGGGGCCGTCTTGGTCCCTCGGGGCAATCTTGGGGCCGCTTGGGGCTGTTCTGGGGCGGTCTGGGGCGCCTCAGGGGCCGTGGAGCGTCTCGGGGCCGTGGGCCCCTTTTGGGCCGTCCTGAGCTCGTTTCGGGGGGCCTTCTTTGGCGCCTGTGGGGCCATCGTGGGGCGATCTAAGGGGCCTCTTCGGCCGTCTCGGGCGCTGTGGAGACACAGAGGCCGAGTATACGAAAACTGCACCGAGACCTGAAGCCAACCCATGATTTGTGCCCCCCGCCGGGTCTCTTCGGAGTCGTCTTCAAGCCCCCTTGGGCCATCTGGGGAGCCCGATGGGCCGTCGAGTGGCCATCTTGGGCACATGTCTGGCCATCTTGGGCCCACCGTGGCCGTCTGGGGTCGCTGGTCGAGCCCTCCTGGGCCATCTGGAGCCGTATTGGGCCCTCCTCGGGAACTCCAGGCTCAGGCTCCCCAGACGGAGATACATGCGTAGATGTGTACTACGTATGTATGTATGTCTGTCTGTCTGTATGCATGTATGCATGAATGTAGATGTGTATGTGTATGTGTACATGTACGTATGTGTGTATGCATGTATGTATGTATGCGTGTACGTACGTGATTGCGCCAGTATGTGTGTATAAGATATACCTGAGTAGACTGGCGCGGGTGAATGTGAATGCATGTAGATATGCATCTTTGTATGCATGTGACTATGCACGTATGTATGGATGTATGCATGCATGCAACTCTGTTTTACATATCTATATATATATGTACATGCGTACGTGCATATACGTACGTGTATATGAGCGTGCATGTCTGTGCGTATGTATGTATGCATACATGCAAACATGCACGCATGTATGTATGTATACATGTACGCATGTATGTATCATTGTAGGTGTGTAGGTATGTACGCATTTAAGCATGCGTGTGTCCAATCGCGTACGTGTATGCATACATGTATGTATGCATGCATGTTTGTATGTGTGCATACAGGTATGGGTGTACGCATGCATGCATGACTGTATGTATGTATGCATGACTGTATGCATGTATGCATGTATGTATGTGTGCTGTATGTATGTGTGTATGTAAGCTGGCGTGTGTGTGTGTGTGTGGCTGCTCGTTTGGTTGCATGTGTGGTACATGTATGTATGCATGTATGTGCATATGTATATATGTATATATATAGTAGGTAGGTATGTACGTATGTCTGCATGTGTATACATATATGCGTATATGTACAGACACTTGGGGGCCGACTGACGGTCTCGGGAATCATCTTGGAGCACACAGCGCGATATGTTACTTCGACCTCCCCTCTTGGGGCCTCTTGGGTCCGTCTGGAGCCGTTTGAGGGGCCTCTTGGGCCGCATGGACCCCCGCGTGGGCTGTTTGGGGGCCCGTTTCGGGCCGTCTTGAGGCGAGCTTGGAAGCCTCGTGGGCCATGTTGAAGCGTCGAAAGCCCGAACAGGCGAGAACGCTAACACTCTTCCAAAACCTTCGGACAATCAATTACTCGGGCCTCTCGGAACCCTCTTTGGGGGGGGGGGGCTCTGGGCTCTTGGTGGAACCCTCTTGTGGCTTACTCGGCTGTCGTGGAAGCGTCTGAAGCAAATTTGTGCCGTCTGCCGAAAATGTGGGTTGATGTTTTAAGTCTTTTGGCCCTGGCCTGTGGCCGTCTACGGCCGTCTTCACCCATATAAAAACTGAGCGGGTCCCCCAAAAAGGGCAGAACAGGGGCTACTGACCCTGGGGGCGAACTTGGTATCCTAGTGGGTGGCCCCATTTGTCAGCGTGTCCTCGGGGCGGCCGAGGGGCGAATATTCAGACTTTCTACACACATATGTATATATATATACGTGTATGCAATGTGTATAAACATGTATAAATACAGATACGTACACATGTATGTATACATACGTACAGATATATACGCATATGTTTTCTTCCGTACATCTACATATATATATATGGAGCAAGTACAGACGCTTCTAGGCGGCCAAGCAGCGTCAGCTGTATTGATACATTTTTCCTGCGTGCGCGCTCGAGAGGCTCCCACAGGCCACGAGTTCGGGGCACGGTGCCGAGCCCCGCTGAGACATCAGCCAGCACAGATCCCACAACAGGTAATATACAAGAGTGGACCGAGAGAGAAGGGTTGGGATGGGAGGGTCGGAGCTTGAGCAGTACGGCCGCGCAGAACGCGGTGCGGCCGCCTGCCCGCTCCCCTCCTCGCTTCACGATGTTAAATCTACCAGCAAGTACAGACGCTTCTAGGCGGCCAAGCAGCGTCAGCTGTATTGATACATCTTTCCTGTGTGCGCGCTCGAGAGGCTCCCACAGGCCACGAGTTCGGGGCACGGTGCCGAGCCCCGCTGAGACATCAGCCAGCACAGATCCCGATTCCCAAACGGGCAGATTGGCCGCTGGGCCGGAGCCCCATGGGGCTTCCACTGAAAAGAGAAAACAGAGAACCTACGGGCACAGTATCTCACCGAGGCGTAATCCATGCCTTTGCTCCGAGGAATGGGCGAGGACGGCGGCGGCAGCACGAGCGAAGGGCGGGGGGTACGCTGCAGCCAGGCTGGTCCATTTGCGACCGCCTGGCGCCGTCCCCGACAATTCAATGTGGTGCTCTTTTGTGCGAGAGCAGATCCCATTCTTTCCATTGCATTTACGAGTGAGAGGCTCAAAACTGGAAATGTTCCACCCCATGAAGCCTGGTGGCTTTACGCCAACGGGCCCCGTGCTGACAGAGGTGGCAGACAACAAATTCAGACTCGGGCAGGGCACCAAGACAGGCAAGTCTGGGCGCCGCCCAAATCAGGGAGGTCTGGGGGTTCTCCAGAGGAACAGGCACTCCGAGATCATTGGCCAACGAGATGATGCGGCACGAGAAATTGAGGGTCGCATTCCCTACTCGAACTCTAGCGGACTCGCTTTCGTTGAGATCGGGCAACCCCAAGGGCGAGGCCACATCTCGGAGGGGTCTGCGAAGGGCCCGTGTCCATGTCGTACACGGGGTACCCAGAAAAAGCCCCCAGATGAGACCGCACTTGATCCAGCCCGAGACGAGCCTTTCAAACGTTTTGTCTAGATGATCTTCAAAGGGGCCATGTAGGAGGTCTAGGCTGAGAGCCCCAAAGCCCTCGGCCTCGAGGGCCTTCGCGACCACCCCCGTCCCACCAAAAAGTTCCAAGAAAACTCAGTGCCTACGCTTGCGAGAGGCTTTCAGTTCACGAGCGAGCAGCCGCTTCAAGTGACGCTGGATTTGCGCTGGCGAAGCTAGGGCAGCGAGGCTCCGATCAGCGCCTGCACGGGCGCGGGCAGCTGCTGCCGCAGGCGCGGCCGCTGCGCGAGGGCGGGCCCCAGCTCGACAATCTCTAGCAGGTTGGCGTGCACGAAGCGGCCGAACACGAAGACCCAATCGGGAACTTTGGTCATGGCATCCTGCAAGTAGGCCTCCTTGGCATAACGCTTCATGCTGCCCGTCGAGGCCCACCGGCCGTGCCTCTGGGTCTGCTCCACCGTCCTCCGGCCCTCCAACAAATCCCAGCTTGCCCCGCCGTGTCGCAGCGCGTAGAGGGTCGGGTTGAGGGCCTGGAGCTGCAGCTAGTCCGCGAACTCCCTGAAGCGGTCGCGCAGTGCAGGCAGCGTAAAATCCCAGAGGCTCTGGCCGAGGCCCACGGCGGCCTTGAGGCCGGCGAGCAGCGGCCACAACTGCCGGTCGAGATCTATCACTACACTCTCGTTGTACAACCCGGTCTTGCCTGGGCGGCCGCCGCTGGTGGGATGCTGGAGCGGCGCCCAGCAAGCCGCCGAGGCCGCTGCCTGCGCCGCTGGGCGCGCCCCTGCGCCTCGAACGGCCTCAGGTAGCAGCTGAACGAAAGCAGGATCCATATCGCCATGCGTCGGCGCCCGCTGATGGCCAACAGCCCAGCCAGCGCTGCTGCCGCGAAGTATGGAAGCGGCACCCTGGTCATCGAGGGCACGCGACGCGCCCAGGCTATCGAGCTCCTCGTAGCCCGCGGCAGATGAGCCCTCCACGAGCCCTGGAGGCCTGGCAAGAAGTGCGCCAGGGACGCCAGCAGCAGGGAGCCCTGGCTCGCGGGGGCCCCGCGCTCGAACTGGTAGTTCATGAAGCGGGTGGCCACCAGGTCGAGCTGGTCGAAGTCCCTCCAGTCCAGGCGGCTCTCGGAGCAGAAGGCCGCGAACTCCCTCAGGACCCTGCGGCACTGCTCCTCCGTGCTGGCCCGCACCGCCAAGGTCTCCAGGGCGCTGAGCTCCCCCATCGGCGGCCGCTCGGCCACCAGGCGACCCGCCAGGGCGGCGCGGCGGCCGCGGGCCTCCAAGGCCGATGGCGGGGGCCTCCGCGCGGGCCGGCGCAGGACCCGCGGCCGCGCAGCCGCTGGGCGCCGCCGCGCCGCCATGCGCAGGAGGCAGCCCTGCGCGGGCGTCGGAGTCCGAAAACCAGGTGCGACGCCCTCGAGACAGAGCGTCGGCAGGATTGCGTTCTGACGGAATCCACCTGCAGTGCAATCTCGTTCCCGTAGCAAGTGACATCATACAAATTTTTAGCAATGGAAGTTGTAGGTATGCTGAGGCCGCTCTCCCCTTCGCCACAGCCAGACACAACGGCATATTGTCGACCAGTGCCAGAACCCGTCTACCACGGCAGGCTGAGGATCTCAGGAGGTGCTTGTAGGCAACTACCAAGGCGTCGGCCTCCAACCCCAAGATGTTCTGGCCCGCCTGGACCCTCGTAGCGACTACGCCCCTCCAAGACTTGGCATCCAAGAGACCCGCGGGCACCTCGTCGAACTCCTTGAGCTTATTCCCGAGATCCAAGATCAAGGGGGCATCGTTGTGGAGCTCCATGTCGGGGTCCTCGGGAAGCTTGCCGGGGTCCAGCGTGCCAGGCGAAGCCGAGTCGAGATCCAACTGACTGTGACCAAACACGACCTCCCTATCTGCAGGCTCGAAGGGGCCAGCGGCAAAAGACGATGACTGGGGTGGGCGGGTCGCAGCAGAAGAGAGAAGAGCTCTATCCCTGGCACGCGCCCCACCCTCCACTCGGCACCGCCACCGCTCGCATAGACGGCCGCAGCGGGCGATGAGGTCGCCTGAGGCCTGCCGTCGGCAAACGCCCAGCCCCTCCTCGCTGGCGTCACTGGCGACTAGCCTCGTCGCCCAGGGCGCGGTTCGGTCCGCCACAAGGAGCGGCAGCAGGCAGCGGGCGCGCCACAGCTCAGTCCGCACGGAGGGCCAGAGCGTCTGCACCTCCGCGCCGGACGCTATCATGAAGGCGTACGTCGAGTTGAGGAGCCCCAAAGCCTCGCGCCTCACCATCGAGGCCCAGGTCAGGTGGCCAACCAGCACGCGCGCGAGATGCCCAGAGGCGCGACCGCGCCTAAGCAGCTCCTCGATGGCGAGCTTCAACCTCCAGACGGAGCGCCCCTTGATAGCCAGCCAGCGGCCCTGCCGCAGCTCCATCCCCAAGAAGCTGCAGGTGTCCGAAGCCCGCTCAGGCTCGTGGACTCTCACGCCAGCGCCCTCCAGCTCCGCGGTGATGCGATCCAGGGCTCGATCGGCCTCCGACTCGTCGCTGCTGACGGCCAGGTAGTTGTCCACGTACCCTGCGACGGCGGCCTGGCCCTGCGGCTCCACGACGACGCCGGGGAGGCCGTCCTCGATGATGAGGTGGCCCGGCACGCCAGCCCGCGAGACCGCGGTCCGCAGCGCCAGCTGGCAGAGGTGCAGCGCCCAGGAGAAGCCCATCGGCAGCGCGACCAGGCAAGCCTGCACCCTGGCGGCATCGGGGAGTCCCGTGGTGCCGCGGGCCTCCAGGCGCCGCCTGTCGATCGGCGGAAGCCTGAAGTAGCGGCACAAGCCCTCGGGCATCAGCAGCGGGTAGAAGGCATTGTCGATGTCTCCTGCCGCGACGACCACCCTGCCACCTGGCGCCTCCAGGTTCGAGAAGGCGGCAGCACTCGGCAGCGTGGTGGCTGGGGGGTCCGTGAAGTACGCATTCGCAGTGCGAGTATCAAAGATCAGCCTCAGACGGTTGCTCTTCTTTGCCACGCAGAAGACTCCAATCGGCTTGATATGACGGCCCTCCGCCTGGAAGCAAATCATCTTCCGCTTCAACATCTCAGCAAGGAAATCGGCGAACGTCGCCGGAGAAAAGGCAAGGTTGGGGTCGACATACGGCCCGCGAGGGCATACCTGCTGCAGGAGGGCGCCCGCCTCCTCGCGACCACGCAGCATGCTCGAGCTCCAAGCCCTAAGCCACTGAGCGCCCGGGCCAGCAACGACCTTGGTGAGAGGCACGGGGTCGTCGCCGACGTCGGGCCACGAGATCAGGTCCCGCGAGTAGGGTCGGCGAGGCCCCCCCGCGGCGTACAGCGGGGAGCCAGAGAGTAGATCCGAAAGCGCTCCTTCGGGAAAGCCCTCGCCCTCAGCCAGCGGCTCGAGGCAGGCGAAGGTGGACTGGATGTGCGCGAGAGACGCCCGCTGGCCTTCAGAAACTCCGAGGGCTGACGGCTGGGCCTCAGGGGCACACGCAGCGTTCAAGACGTCGATGGCGTCCGTGGCCCAGTCCTGCCAAGGAGCATCATCAGAAGATTGACGGTGCCCGCGGCGGCTGCGCACAAAACTGGAGCCCTTGCGTGGGCGGCCCAAGAAAGGCAGGGGGAAGATGTCCCGCTGGCGCCCTCCTGGCTCCGCACGGCGCGAGGGCAGAGGTGGCCCGTCAGCCGAGGCGTCAGGGCCCGATGGGCTGAATGGCGGGAGCGGGCGCCCAACTCCACTCCCCGCTCCGAGGCTACTTGTCATCCTTGCCAGAGCCCTTGTCGCCCTTGGTCCCCTTCTTCTTGCGGGCCAAGTCGCGCTCCTCTCTGGCTTTGCGCTGCTCCTTCCTGTAAGCATTCATCTTCGTGAGTTCGTCCTTGATGTGGTCCTGCAGCATCGGCGCGACGCACACGTTCCCGCGCAGCTGGTCAGTACCGAGCAGCACGTGTGCGCCGAGGCTGCCTGAGTCGGCTGCCGGGGCGACGCGGCCCCTGTAGCGCTCCTCCTGGAGCTGCACCGACCTGGCCAGCATCTCGCCCGAGGCGAGATTCGCAACATTCAGCTGGTCGTAGATCACCATGCGCTCGAGGGTCCTGCACGCCCGCTCGTGCTCGTCGACGCCAGGCTCGGTGCCCTGCAAGCGCGTCTCCGAGAGCCAGCGCGAGTGGCGGCCCGTTGGAGTGCCGCCGTGAGCCTCCATGAACTTGAGGACCCACAGCGCCGTCCGCGGCCCCCTGACTGGCCAATCGGGGAATGCACCCTCGGTCATGCCCATGACCGCGCTGCGGTAGTCCGCGTGCCGCTGGCCCTGCAAGTCGTACGTGACGGGCTGGATGCGAGCATCCACGGGCGCGGCCGCGGCCGCCGCGGCCCCACGGCCGCCTTCGGCGGCAGCTGGCCCTGCAGCCGCGGGCGCCGCTGCCAGCGGCGGCGGGGGGCCTGCCAGCGCTGGGGCGCCTGCCCCGGGCGCCGCTGGGCCGTCAGCGAGCGCGGCGGCCAGGCCAGCCACCCCAGCCGCCACGGCGGGCCCCCCGAACCCGGCGGCGGGCGCCGCGGGGGGGGCGGCCACCAGCAATCCAGCGGGCGGCCCCCCGCCACCAGCGGCGAGCGCCGCTGCCGCTGCGCCTCCGGCCGGCGCGATGCCAGCGGCGCCAGGCCGAGGGCGGGCCCCGCCTGCCGCGCCGACCAGGTTGGGCACCACCGTGTCCTCAGCGCCGAGGGCGACTCCCATCCTTGCAGCTCCCGCGGCCAGCACCTGCGCGACCCGCGCGGGCGCGGGGACGCCCCTGAAGCCGTGCACGTGCATCCCAGCAGCCGCTGGAGGGTACGTTCCCATGCGTCCGCCCTCGCACGGCAGCCAGCGCCGCACTTCAGCGACGGCGAAGAGGTCCTCCTCGTAGCTGTCGTCGTCCGGCGTGAGGGTGCACGCCAGGCTCGAGCCGTCGGGCGCGAGCACCACCAAGCGCTCGTGCCACACGTTGGCGTACCCAACGTACTCGACCAGGATGAAATCCCCCTTCCTGCAGGCCCAGGGCGGCGATCGGATGCCGTGCAGCGGCCGCAGCCGCCATGCTAGCGGGTCAGCTGGGGCCTCGAGGCCCGCAGAGCTGCCACCTGGGCCGCCGCCAGCTGCGCTGCTGAGGCAGGCGCCTCCAAGGCCGCCGTGGGCGGCCGCGTGGGGGCGTCCGCCGACGCAGGGGCCCCCGATGTCGCGGGAGCGGCCCGCCTGCCAGAGGCCCAGCCAGCGGCGCCCACCGCGGCAAGGCTGGCCAGCCACGCAAGGCCAGCACCCAGCAGCTCGGGCCGCGGGGCCTCCGACACTGAGCCGCCTGGGCACGCCAGCCGCGGCTCGCAGGTGCAGGTGCAGTGCGGGCACGGCGGCGGGGCGGGGCACGCTGGGCACTGCGAGCCCCAGGCGGCGCCCCAGGCCGCCGCGCCAGCGGCGAACCCCCGCGTCGCCTCGCGGAGGATGAGGCCACCGGGGTCCATCCACGGCCCGCCCCCTCCGCTCGGAAGCCCCTGGGGCCTCGGAGCTTGAGCAGTACGGCCGCGCAGAACGCGGTGCGGCCGCCTGCCCGCTCCCCTCCTCGCTTCACGATGTTAAATCTATCATATATATATACAGTGCATCTATATACATGTATAGACAGTATAAACATACACATAGATAAGGACGAGCGAATGCGAATGTAAATGCGCATGCGTGTGTGTACACATCGAGATGCAATCAATAATGTTCGCAAGCAGCTGTACAAATATACACATACATGTCGATATCCACAGGTTATACATATGTCGGAGGTTGGGGGGTGAGATCACAATGGAACGGAGACCCCCAAGCGGGAAATTGTTTCGTTTCGTTCGTGTCGTGTGTGCGGGCGAGGCGAAACTGCGTGGGCGCGTGGGAGAAATTAACCCGCCGCTGCTTCTGCGAAATCAAGACATGCGATTCTCCCCCTTCCGCCCGTCCAGCGGTGGCCGCCGTTGCTAGGGCGAAGTCAAGACAAATGATTCTCCCCCTTCCGCCCGTCCGGCGGTGGCTCGCGGTGTCCCGCGGTGTCCCGTGGTGTCCCGTGGTGTCCGCCGTTGCTGGGGCGAAATCAAGACAAATGATTCTCCCCCGCCCGCCCATCCGTCTGTCCGTCTGGCGGTGGCTCGCGTTGTCCCGCTATGTCCCGTTGTCTCCCGTGGTGTCCCGTTGAGTGAGATCGATAGTGAGATCGATAGTGAGATCGATTGTGAGATCGACAGGTGTCCCGTGGTGTCCCGTTGAATGAGATCGATAGTGAGATCGATACTGAGGTCGATGTGGTGCCCCGAGGTGTCCCGTGGTGTCCCAAAAAATGAGATCGATAAAGAGATCGACAGGTGTCCCATAGTGTCCCGTGGTGCCGCGTGGTGTCCCGTTGAGTGAGATCGATAATGAGATCGATAGTGAGATCGATGTGGTGTCCCGAGGTGTCCCGTGGTGTCCTGTGGTGTCCTATGGTGTCCCGTTGAGTGAGATCGATAGTGAGATCGATAGTGAGAGCGATAGTGAGATCGAGAGGTGTCCCGCGGTGTCCCGCTGT
>CAUYUJ010018409.1:35000-68438 GCA_963575745.1 Prorocentrum cordatum
GTTTTTTTCGCCAAATGATCAAGGATGCTCCTCGATGGCCCTCGCCGAAGGAAAAATGCACACGTCCGAGCGATGCCAAGGGTCTCGGAATCGAAGTGGATCGGGCCGGCCACAACGGACATCGGATCGGGGGCCGCAAACAAACAAACAAATGCAAGGGCTCATCCTGTGGCTCCCGGCGCGTGGCCTCTCTCACGGGCCCACGCTGCCAAATGCCACGGCTTCCGCACGGTCCAGCACGAGCCGTTGCTCTTGCGTGCATGTTTGGGGCCCCCTTTGCAAGAGGACCCACTCGCCCGACTATAACCTCCCGCGCGCGAGCGCGCCCCGTGGGACGAAGGCAGAACCGAGACAGCATCGGACCGATCTGAGCACCTACCAAACCACCCCAACCCAACCCGAAGACCCGAACTTGACCCGAATTTCGGGTTGCGGGGGGGTACGGGTTCCCTGTGTTTTTCCAATGTTCCCCGACCCCCCCCACCACTGGAAATGGAGGGCGAATTGAGGCCTTCGGGTTGGGTTGGGGTGGTTTGGTAGGCGGTGACGATCTACGTCGGGCATCTATGAGAACCGGCGGGCGCGGAGAGCGCAGCGGGCGCCGCGGCCGTCGCAGAGCGCTTCCGGGGGCGCTCTAGGAGCCTTCCGGGAGGCTCTGGAACGGGCGTATCCTCGCCCCAGCCCTGTCCGAAAGAGGGAGGAGGCAACGGCGGCGGCGCTTTTTGTTTGTTCTCTTTCTCTCTCTCTCTCTCTCTCTCTCTTTCTCCCTCTCTCTCTTTTTGGGGGGGATGTGCGCTTCGTTCGAGAGCGAGGTCGACTGCCCGCTCAAGAACGGGAGCATGTTCATGTCTCCGTTTTGGGCAAAACTGTTCGCCCCGACTCTGGCTGCAAACTCGGCGCCGCTCTGAATTGCGGCTTCGCGGGGCCGAGCCCTGCAATAGCGTTAGGTCGGGCATGTCCTCCTACAGGGGAATGTTGCATGAAAAACCGACATACTCAAACCATATCCAAAATTAGTCATACTTTTATAGAGACGCATGTGTATATACATATTGATATAATCGTTCCCAGACATTATGCTTAATATTATGTTTGCATGTTCCTCCTGAAGGGGGGGCGGGCAGGCTCGGCTTAACAATAGCGGCGGCGGCGGCGGGGAGGGCGAGGGCAGGACGGGGGCCGGGGCGGGGCGAGGACGGGCTGGGGGGCGAGGCATGGCAGCCCCAGACGGGGCTCGGGGCGAGGCGACGAGGCACGGGGACTTGGACGAACGTCAGGACGGCGTCTCCTCGCCGTTCGCCGCTTCCTCCGCCTCCTCCTCCTCCTCCTCCTCCTCCTCTTCCTCCTCCTCCTCCTCCTGCTCCTCCTCCTCCTCCTCCCTCCTCCCTCCTCCCTCCTCCCTCCTCCTCCTCCTCCTCCCTCCTCCTCCTGCTCCTCCTCCTCCTCGTGCTCCTCCTCCTCCGCCTCCTCCTCCTCCGCCACCTCCTCCTCATCCTCCTGCTCCTCCTCCTCCTCCTCCTTCTCCTCCTCCTCCTCCTCGCGGGCCGCGCGGGGGGGGGGGGCGCGGGCCTCCGGGGAGAGGGCGGCCTGGCGCGCGAGCCGCGGGCCCGCCTCTGGGGGGGGGGGGGGGGGGGGGGGAGCGGCGGGGCGCCCCGCGGGGAGGCGCTCCTGCCTCTTAGGGGGGGGAGGGCGGGGCGGGGCGCCCCGCGGGAGGCGCGCGCATTGCCCCGCGCGGGGGGGCTACTCTTAAGTCGGGCCTGTCCCCCTACAGGGGAATTTTCGACGAAACACAAAAAACAAAATTATGAAAAAATAATCCGAACACAGTCTGGGGACTATTTTTTGAATTTGTGTTAACCTTCTTGGGGGCATATCTGGAGTTTGTTTTATTGTCTTCGTCGAAAATCCGCCTGTAGGGGGACAGGCCCGACATAAACCTACTCACGGCAGGCTCGCGTCGTGTCGACCACGGCTTTGGCTCCTGATACCGCGGGGATCGTTCAAACTCGAACGATCGGCTGCTCCGTGAACACGAGATCGTTGAACGACGGGCCGATTCTGGGCCACGGGCGGCGTTCAATCATAAACGCACGCGCTGGGGTCGCCGCTGGTCGGAACGACGCGGACCTGCCGCGGGGATGGGGGCACGGCAGGGGCCGCCGCACGTCGGCACGGCTGGGGGGGCGGACGGAGGCCGACAACGGCCCGAGCCCGCGGAGGCCGACGGTGGCCAAACACCGACGCAGCACGCGGCCTCCTCCCCTGGAGGCCTCCCAGATGGGGTCCGGGTAGACGGGGTCGGAAGGCCGCGCCGCATCGCCGATACATCGGCGATGCATCGCCGATGCATCGGTGACGCACTGGCAATGCATCGTCGACGTCGGCGACGCGTCGGCGACGTCGACGTGAAACACATCGGGCCCCACATTGAGCCGCATCGGCGATGCGGCGCGATCCCCCGACCCCATTCATTCGGACCCCATCCAGGATTGAGCAGGGACCGACCGTGCGGGCATTCATATAGGCCTGCCACGCCATGTTCTTGGCACCCAACGGTTTTCATAACAAAACACAAGCACAGCGTTCGTAGAATAGAAGCCCGACGTGCTGCAACAAAACAGTCCCGGCCGAAAATGTTCTAAGAACATTTCGTGCAGACCACACAACTTGCTTTGAACATTCATTGGTGGGCCTACAATCGAAACGCTGCCATAAGGAACCCAACGTAAGGAACGAGGCCCCTTTTGGCCACAAAAGTAAAACTGAAATTTCCCATCGGAGACCTAAGGAAACACCGAAGACAAGATGTAAAACGATCAAGGAGCACTGAGCCCCTCCCCAACGAAAATGGTCCCTTCTTCAGGGGCCCGACTGTATAGGCGAGCCAGGACGCTTCGCCACTGCTTGACAGGAGGCCTATCCCCCCCCCCCCGGCCAAGAGCAGAGCGCGCCGGGGGCCGGGAGGGGGGAGCGGACGCCGCCCGCGCCCCGGGGCTGCCGATGCCGCTCCTGCTCCTGCTGAGGCGAGGGCGCCAAGGGGAGACACCAACAAGCAGACACTTGTTTTTTTTCCCTGCGCGGAGGGGCCCCGTGGCAAGGAGGGGGGAACGACGCCGCGGGGACGACGCGACAGAGAGAGCGGGGAGGGGGAAGGAAGGGGAAGGGAGGGCGAGCCGCCCGCCCGCCGGGCGCGCGCTCAGCGCCGGGGCGGGCCGAAGAGACCCAGCTCCCAGGTTCCCCCCAAAATGTTCTACATAATCTGGAGGTTCGTCTTCCCCTCCAGGCCCCAGAGTGCCATGCTTCCCATGTCTTCCTTTTATAAGACCGACGATTACTTGTGCCTGACTGTTCTGTCCAGATAAGACGCTGCCCAAACACAGAAACACACACACAATCATCATATGGAGACTTATAGACAATTGCCCAGCGCTGGCGACCAGGCCGTGCCCGCCGGTTGGAACAAGTGAGTAGGAACATGAAGTAGAAAGGCATTGAACAAATATTGAACTTCCGCCCGCCCGCTGAAGAGGCCAGAGAAGGTGAAGCCACTGAATCATTGAAGCTGGAAGGCGCCTACAGTAGATTGGAATCTGGGCATCCGAAAGTACCTCCTTTCAACGACCGATGGGCGGCCTCTTTCTCCGCATCTCGGCGGCGAGCAAGGGGGGAAGTGAGAAGGAGGAGGCCTTCTCAGAAGGCGGCGGGCCTTCTCAGAAGGCGGCGGGGCTTCTCAGAAGCCATCGGGCCTACTGAGAAATGTTCTGTCTTTGGGGACGACGTAGAAAACTTCTGAGAAGGCCGGGGGACTTCCGAGCCTTCTGAGAAAGCCCGCCCCTTCTCGGTCCCCCCCCCCGCTAGAGGCCTCCTAGATGGGTCCGACTTGATGGGGTCGGAGGATCGCGCCGCATCGGCAAGGCATCGCCGATTCGTCGGCGACGTAGACGGAGCATCGGCGCCACCGGCGCGGAGAAAATCGGGTTCCCCTTCGAACCGCATTGCCGATGCATCGGCGACGCGGCGCGATCCTCCGACCCCACCTGGGGGGCCCAGACTCAGGTCGGGCATGTCCTCCTGTAGGGGCGGATGTTGGACTAAAAGTCAAGAATACTCAAATATATATACATATTTACAACAAACTATATGAATATGAAACATCGTGCCCAGACTATTGTTGGACTATTTCTGAACCTTCCTCCTGTAGAGGGACACGCCCGACTTAAGCCCAGACTCGCTCGCCGCCGAGCCTCGGTCCTGGCCAGCTGTGCGCAGCGCCGGCGCCCCGGCGCCGCTGCAGCCGCCCACCAAAGAGCGCCGCCCCCCCCTGGCGCGAGGCGCGGCCGGGCGCGTCGCGGCCTCGGCGGCGGCCGTCGGGGGCGCTGCGGGCGCGGCGGCCTCTCGACGCAGGAGGACGAACAAGACAAGAAGACTGCGGGGGGAACGAGGAACAGAAGTTGGCGGCGCGCACAAGAGGGTGGAGGGAGGGGGGAGGGCTTCTTAGAAGGAGGCTGCTTCTTAGAAGGCGCCAGCCTTACATCTAGAGATCAGGCCCGCACCTTCTCAGAAGCAGGGGTGCTTCTAAGAAGCCCTCCCCCCTCCACCCTTCCCTCTCTGCGCGTGGCTGAAAAAGGGGTGCCCGTGCCGCCGCTCTTCTTCCCTCGTGGGCGGGCTGGGCCCCCTGGGAGGGGCCCCTCCTGGGAGGGCCTCGTCGCCACCGCTGGCGCCCCCCCGGAATGCGGCGGTAACAAAACCTTCCTTTAGTAGACCTCCCCTTAGTGAAAAAGGCCTGGGACCGAAACCGACGGACCTGGACCCGCAAAAATGACGGCGGCGACGCCCTCTCGCGAACCGACAACGGCCGATTCCTGAATCGACGTGTCAGGGTACAGTCGGGGCGTTGACCGAAGGAACCCTGAATAAGGAACGAGGACCCTTTTTCCAATAAGTTAAACTTGAATTTCCGATCAGAACCAGAAGGTAAATCTGAGGGCGAGCCGTGAAACACTTAAGGAACACGGAGCCCCTCCCCAACGAAACGGGTTCCTTCTGCAGGAGGAGGAGGAGGAGGAGGAGGAGGAGGAGGAGGAGGAGGAGGGAGGAGGGAGGAGGGAGGAGGGAGGAGGGAGGAGGAGGAGGAGGAGGAGGAGGAGGAGGAGGAGGAGGACTCCTGGTCGGAGCGCGCCCCCGCGGGCCAGGGCGAGGGCCGGCGTGCGGAGGTCCGCGCCCGCGGAGGGCCGCCGGGCATCTCGCCATCGCTCGGGCGGCCATTCCCGGTGTTTTTTTTCAGTTTCGTGCGCGGCTGTTTCGCCAAATGTCAGGGGGGCGTAAGACCCGGGTACAGGGGACTCGGAAATCCCCGACGAGGTCGTCAACAAAAATGACGAGGCCGAGCCTGCATTTTGGCGAGGCCTCCCGCTGCAGACGTCCCACGAAACTCCTCCTCGTCAAAATCCGAGGCGCGGTCGTCAAAAAACGATGGCGAACCCGAGTCCTGGCAAACCCGGGTCTTACGCTCCCCCGGAAATGATCCAGGATGCTCCACGATGGTCCTCGCCGAAAGAAAAATGCCCACGTCCGAGCGATGCCAAGGCATGGGGAAAAACAGCACGGGGCATCGCCGTGCGTCCGGCATCCTGCCTGCGGCGCAGTCTCCGACCGGCCACGACCGGGGGAGCTGTGGCCCTTACCCCCCTGGGGGGACCCATCGCATCGGCGATCCCTCGAGAGGGGTGTCGAGTTCGATGGGTCCCCCAGGGGGGTGAGGACCACAGCTCACTTGTGGCTGCTCGCACGGTCTCGTCCCTGCGACCAGTATCCGAACGGTATCCCCTCCTGTCGCCAGGAGCGGTCAGCACGGCATCGGGAACAATCGGATCGGTTCGGAGCGTGCACCGCATCGGGGCGCATCGGCACGGAGCCGGACTCGCATCGGATCGCCTGCGCGGGGCCGCACTGCAGCGCCACGCAGGCATCGGGCCGCGCCGGTGTGGCGAAGCATCGAGATCGAACCCGATCGCGCTGGCCGACGCCGACATGGAATCGGATCGATCATCATCGAAAGTGATGCTGCAGATGACGAGGAGGACGGCGACAGCGACGACGACGGCGTCTGCGACTGCGACTGCGACTGCGACTGGGACGTCGACGCCGCCCGAACCGAACTCCAAGCAACCAAGGTCTGGAGCAGGGTCCGACCGCCCTGGCATTGCCGCAAGCCTACAGGGCAGTTTTTAATACATAGGATTTTTTAAACAACATCGGATGTTTTGATACATGGTCAATTTATGAATGAATTCATGCATGAGCTCATCGTTTGTTTTTAATACTAACTCCCTGCATGTTGAACACAGGATCCGCACGCGGGGCATGCATTAAAATAAAAACGGCACTGTACCACGGCATGCTCTCGGAGGCCTGTGCGACACCCTCGCGTGGCGCCCGCGGGCGGCCTGTCGGCGGCGAGCGCCCGGGGGGGGAGGCGAGAGGGGGCGGGCCTCCCCAGGCGAGGCCACGAGGGCCCGCTATAGGGCCCCTTTGGCAGCCGGCAGGGACCCGAGAGCGGCCCTACGGGGGCCCCTTCCAGGTCCTCTCCTTCGTCCCCCCTTCCAGGTCCTCTCCTTCGTCCTCTTCCAGGTCCTCTCCTTCGTCCCCCTTCCAGGTCCTCTCCTTCGTCCTCTCCTTCGTCCCCCTAAAATGAGGAACGAGGCCCCTATTTTCCATGGTTTAAGCTTCGATGTCCCATCGAAAACCTGAGGGAAACCTAAGGCACACTGCGAAACAATCAAGGAACACGGAGCCCCTCCCTAACGGAGAGGGTTCCTTCTCCAGCGCCCCGACTGTATGCCACCCCCAGCGAGATCTCTGGAGGATGCCCCGGGCGCCGCTGCCACTCCCAATGCGTGCCCGGACGCTCTGAGAGCGCTGCGGGGCCCTCTGGGACGGATTTATCCTCGTCCCAGCCCCGTCCGAATCGCTCGTCTGTTGAGCAGGGACCGACCGTCCTGGCGTTCCTATCGTCCTACCGCGGGATGAATTCACTGTTTGAAGAACCGGGGCAAGGTTCTTGGAACATGAGCCCGATGTGCTAAAACAAGGCAGACTCCGCCGGACATGGTCCAGGAACAGTGCGTTGGAACCGCAAGCAGTTCTCAGAGCATCGTTTGGTAGGGCTATGGGCGAGCCGGGACGCTTCGCCACTGCTTGAGCATCCTCGTCCCAGCCCCGTTCGAGTCGCTCATCTGGGAGTCGGGAGCGGCCAAGAGGGGGGGTGTCCAAGAGCGGGGGAGTGCAAATCATGACCGGCGGCATGTGCGCGGCCCAGCGGGGGGGCCAGGGACGTAATGAAGTAAGAAGAGGCGCCATGAAATCTGGGGAAATATCATGGCCCTCGCAATCATATCCCCCCCCTTGTCATCACCCCCCTCTTTGCCGCCCCCGACATCTGGGAGGCCCTGGGCCCCAGCCGGGGCGCTGGCCGGGGAGAAAGCCAAGAGAGGCCCAAGAGGCCCCCTAGACGGTCCAAGAGGGCCCCGACTCGCCGAAGCATCGCTCCAAGCCGCCCAAGATGCCCCCAAGACGGCTCCCTGGGCTCCCGCCGTGATATCTCCCCCTAGTCATGATCCCCCTCTTGGCCGCCCCGCCATGATGTCCTCCCCCTCCCTCCTTGTCCTCCTTCTCCTCCTCTTCCCCGTTCCTCCCGCTTCCTCCTCTTTCCCCTGGCCGCCCCCGACGCCTCCCCAGACATGCGACGTCCTGACTTTTTGAATACGCGGTCCCTGGAAGTCCCAACCCCTTCCCGGGGACCAGCTTGTCGTCCCGAGTCGTTTTCTGCCGGCCCCGAGGCCTGGAAGGGCCCCCCCGGGGCGGAAAATGTCAAAAAACCTCCCGGCGTGTTTGTTTTATTCAGTGCTCGAGGGGCTCTGCGGCCCTCTGACAATCAAAGGGACCAGACCACCCCAACCCAACCCGAAGGACCGAACCTTGCCCGAAATTCGGGTTGGGGGGGGGTACGGGTTCCACGTGTTTTGTTCAGTGTTTTTCCCGACCCCCCACCACTGGAAATCGAGAATAAATTTGGGTCTTCGGGTTGGGTTTAAGTCGGGCCTGTCCCCCTACTGGGGGATTCTCGACGAAAAATAAAGAATACCCCCAACAGAATCAAACAAGAATCCAAAAGTAGCCTGGGGACTATTTTTGGGGTATTTTTTTTGTTTACCTTTTAGGGGTATGTTGGGGGTATGTTTTATTTGTCGTCGAAAATCCCCCTGTAGGGGGACAGGCCCGACACAAGGTTGGGTTGGGGTGGTTTGGTGGGTGGTGGGCCCCCGCGGCCGCCGCCTGCGCGGCGCCCGCGCCGCCAGCCGGGGCGGGCTGCAAGGCTGCCGCGGGCGGGCCGGGCGCGGCCCCCTCGCCAGCCGGGCGGGCCTGCTGCGTGCCTGCGGCGCGCGGCGCGGGGTTCTCCCAGGCGTGCTGGCGCCGTTCCTCCTCCTCTTCCCCCTCCTCCACCTCCTCCTCCTCCTCCTCTTCTTCTTCCTCCTCTTCTTCTCATTCGTCCTCCTCCTCCTCTTTTTCCTGCTCCTCCTCTCCCTCCTCCTCCTCCTCCTCCTCCTCCTCCTCCTCCTCCTCCTCCTCCTCCTCCCGTGGCGCGCGACGCGGGGTTCCCAGGCGCGCTCGCGCCACATCTCGCATCCGACCCCTCCCGCCCACCCATCCCTTCCCACTGCGCCAGTTTCTGTCGCTATCCGACAGGTGTCCTTGCGGACACCCCAAAGAAAATCGATCGTGCGATGCACAATCCGACATGGGGGAGCTGTGTACGCTGTAGGAGGAGGGGGACAAGGAGGAGGAGGCTGCGGGTCACCATAATGCCGAGCAGGAGAAAGACGATGGTGAGGACAGGGGAGGATGTGGAGGATCAGCAGCAGCAGTAGCAGGACTAGGAGGAGCCAGATGCGAAGGAGAACCAGGGGAAGGCGGAGGAGAGGAAGGAGCGGGCGACAACGAATAGGAAGGACTCGGATCCATACATGTGATCCGCGTTGGGGCATTAGCGCCATTCTGAACGACGGGAACGGAACGCCCATACTGAAATGAGGCCATCGCTGTAGCGGGAGCGCCGTTTTGAAACACCGAGACCGTCCCGATGGAAAACGCATAGGACATGAACAAGGAGTCTTGCACGTATGTGTGAAAGATACATGGAGAAGTCGGGACATCTTCCACACAGAACACATCGGAGAAGGGAGAGTCGTCTGTTTATGGGGGAGGACGGGTTCAGTGTACGGCTGGGGGGTGGGCAGGGAAAGCGAGAGAGGGAGGGAAGAGAGAGGGGAGGCAGAGGAAGGGAGGACGAGGGGCGGGGCGCGCTGGGGCGTGTCTGCGCGTGTGTGTGCGCGTGTGTGTGTGTGTGTGGCTGTGTGTGTGTGGGTGGGTGTGCGTATGTTCGGCCAAGATCGTTTGCAATTGGCACCTCCACCTGCCGACGCGCCTGAGGCTCCTTTGCGCCGCCGGCTCATCAGAAGTGTGTGTGTGTGTGTGTCTGTGGTGTGTGTTGCGTTGTGTGTGGTGTGTGTGTGTCGTGTCTGTGTGTCGTGTGTGTTGTGTGTGTGTTGTGTGTGTGTCTGTTGTGTGTGTTGTGTGTTGTGTTGTGTTATCTTGTGTTGTGTTGCGTGTGTGCGTGTGTGTGTGTGTGTGTGTGTGTGACTGCGTGCGTGTGTGGGTGGGGGTGGGAGGGGCCGGGAGGGAGAAAAACCCTGGGGGCGGGGAGGGGGAGCTGCGAACCGTGCCGCACGCGGCTCTCTACCTCGACGTGCCACCATGCGAGTACGAGCTGTCCAGCCTCCCTGGGGCAGGCGCCCAAGGCGGCGGAGAAGCTTACTGCATTGAACGGCCCTGGGACACACAACTAAATGCGCGCATATGAGAGGATCCCCCAGATTTTCCTGTAGTATTCTATGGGTTTCTGTCTTCCCCCCCCCCACTTCCCACAGCATCTCATACCTTCGGGGGAGTCGACGATTAGTTGTGTCTGTATATTTGATCCCTCTGTTCGCGATGCGCCGTCGACGGCAACACCTTCCCCTCCACCCACCGGGTCTTCGCCCCCGGTACCAGTCCGCGGCGCACCTGCGCCTGCACATCCACTTCGGCACCGCCTGCACCCCTGGGCTTCGCCCACTCCAGCCGCCTGAGGCCCCGCCTTCCTGTGCCCTGTCTCCCTAGTTACAACTGTGCGTAGCCCGCCTAGCTTTTAGCGGAAGAGGTTCGCTCTCGCCCCGCAGATCAAAAAGTGTGTGTGTGTGTGTTTGGAGGGGTGGTGTGTGTTGCGTTGTGCGTGGTGTGTGTGTGTGTGTCGTCTCTGTGTTGTGTGTGTGTTGTGTATGCGTGTTGTGTGTTGTGTGTTGTGTGTTGTGTGTTGTGTTGTGGGTTGCGTTGTCTTGTGTTGTGTGTGTGTGACTGCGTGCGTGTGTGGGTGGGGGTGGGAGGGGCCGGGAGGGGAAAGCCCTGGGGCGGGGAGGGGGAGCTGCGAGCAGTGCCGCACGCGGTTCTCTACCTCGACGTGCCACCATGCGAGTACGAGCTGTCCAGCCTCCCTGGGGCAGGCGCCCCAGGCGGCGGAGAAGCTTACTGCACTGAAGGGGCCCTGGGACACACAACCACATGCGCGCAGATGAGAGGATCCCCCAGATTTTCCTGTATTGTATGGGCTTCTGCCTTCCAGCCCCACTTCCCACAGCATTCCATACCTTCGGGGGTCGACGATTAATTGCAGCTGTATGTTTTTGTTCCCTCTGTTCGCGATGCGCCGTCGACGGCAACACCTTCCCCTCCACGCTCCGGGTCTTCGCCCCCGGTACCAGTCCGCGTCGCACCTGCTCCTGCACATCCACTTCGGCACCGCCTGCACCCCTGGGCTTCACCCACTCCGGCCGCCTGAGGCCCCGCCTTCCTGTGCTCTGTCTCCCTTATTGAAGCTGTGCGTAGCCCGCCTAGCTTTTAGCGGAAGAGGTTCGCTCTCGCCCCGCGGATCAAAATGTGTTTGTGTGTGTGTTTGGAGGGGTGGTGTGTGTTGCGTTGTGTGTGGTGTGTGTGTGGTCGTCTCTGTGTGTCGTGTGTGCTGTGTGCTGTGTGTTGTGTGTTGTGTGTTGTGTGTTGTGTGTTGTGTGTGTGTGTTGTGTTGTCTTGTGTTGTGTGTGTGACTGCGTGCGTGTGTGGGTGGGGGTGGGAGGGGCCGGGAGGGGAAAGCCCTGGGGGCGGGGAGGGGGAGCTGCGAGCAGTGCCGCACGCGGTTCTCTACCTCGACGTGCCACCATGCGAGTACGAGCTGTCCAGCCTCCCTGGGGCAGGCGCCCCAGGCGGCGGCGCCCCACACAACCAAATGCGCGCAGATGAGAGGATCCCCCAGATTTTCCTGTATTGTATGGGTTTCTACCTTCCAACCCCACTTCCCACAGCATCCCATACCTTCGGGGGAATCGACGATCAATTGTGTCTGTGTGTTGTTGTCCCCTCCTGCTGTATCTACCGTTTTCCGTCTGCCGAGCGCAGGCGTGGCCCCTGGACGGCGTGCTGAGCGAAGCGCCGTCGGGGGGCCGCGGCCTTCGGTCCGAGAGCGAATCGGTCGGTCGTGGCCAGAGGGAGCGGCGCGCACGAGCTTCGGAGGCAGGGCGGGCGAGAATGCGGGGAGGGTCCTCCTCCTCCTCCTCCTCCTCCTCCTCCTCCTCCTCCCCTCCCCCTCCCCTCCCCTCCTCCTCCTCCCCCTCCTCCTCCTCTTCGAGTGTGTGGGAAGGGTCCTCCTCCTCCTCCTCCTCCTCCTCCTCCTCCTCCTCATTCTCTCCTCCACGATGGAGGCGAGGAGAGAGCACGAGCTTCTTTTGCCCATCGGTCGGAAGAAACATGCAGAGAGACACGGAGCAGGAGGGCGGATCAAGCAGATTGGGCTCGGGCCCGCCCAGAGGAACATAACGCAGTGAAAGCATATCGACTCTTGAAGTAGGAAAGCTTTCGAAGTAGATTGGGTTCTGGGAATCCAGACATACCTACTTTCAAGGACCGATGAGTACGGGGAGGAGGAGGAGGAGGAGAAGGAGGAGGAAGAGGAGGAGGGGGAGGGGGAGGAGGAGGAGGAGGAGGAGGAGGAGGGGAGGAGGAGGAGGAGGAGGAGGAGGAGGAGGGGGAAGAGGAGGAGGAGGAGGAGGAGGAGGAGGAGGAGGAGGGGGAGGAGGAGGAGGAGGAGGAGGAGGAGGAGGAGGAGAAGGGGGGGAGCAGGAGGAGGAGGAGGAGGAGGAGGAGGAGGAGGAGGGGGAGGAGGAGGAGGAGAACAAAACAAAGGAGCAGGAGGAGGAGGAAAAGGAGGACGGGGGAGGGGGGAGAGTGGGGCGGGCGGGGGAGGGATGCGGGGAGAGGGCATCGGGCCAGCTCGAGAGGTGTCTGGGGGGGAGCCTTCTCTCGTCACTCTCTGCTCTCCTCGGGGGTTCACAAATGGAGTCCTGAGGAATGGGGTCCGAAGGACGAGGTGCCTCAGACAGTATAGATCTACCCTTGGATCCCTCCCTGTCCTCAGGACCCCATCCCTCAGGACCCCATGTTTGAAGCATCGATCTCCCTCTTTCTCCAACTCCTCATCCTGCTGCCCTTCTCCCTGGCAACTGGCAGTGAGGGCGACTCCAGCAGGTGCCCGGCGGCTGTAAAGAGCAGCTCTGACAAGCTAGGACAGCATCAGGATGGAGTGACATGCTACGTAGGGGAGCATAGAGAATTAAGAGGGAAGAGGGCTCATAATGCCTCAAACGACTGAAGATGACTGAATGCCCCTGGGGCGTTACTACCCTCATTGCCCCCCCTCCCTCTCCCCTGGCCAGAACTGCTTCCGCAGCCGCCGCGGCGTTCCGACTCTTTCTCCCACGCTACGCGCTGCGCCGCTCAACTTCATGTGCGGCCGCACTTGCATAAAGGATGTGGTTCCCCTGCCCGCGTCGGGCTGGATCCCTGCGGGCCCAACCTCGAACAGAACGGGCCGCAGGCGCTATGGCTGCAAGGTGAATCACCCTGCAACCTCCCTCGCCCCGGCTTCCCAAGTCGTCATCTTCTCTCCCCCATCAATCTTGCCCCAAGCCTGCTTCTTCCCGTTTCCTTTCGTCGCGCTCTATCCTCCATCCCGTCTGCCCTCTTCACCATCACCCCCATTCCATTCCCATGCACTTGGACCACCTCATCCTACCTCCCCCAGGCTCATCCCCCTCCACGTTATCCTCAACATGATTCTTCCTCCTCCTCCTCCTCCTCCACCTCCTCCTCCTCCGCCTCCTCCTTCCCCTCTTTTCCCCGACGATTTTCCTGTTAAATTTCTCCTCCCTGCCGCACTGCCAGACGTGCAGGCAGGGTGGGCCGGGCATTCCGCCTGAAGCACACACGCCAATTTCTCATCTTGGACCTGACAAGTTGTTGCGGCTCCACTGATCGAGGGCCGGCTGCTGTCGAGCCGTGGCTGGCGCCGCAGTGCCGCGCACCACTCGCCCAAAAAGCTTGCAGCGTCGCGGATGGAAAGCGGGCCGATTCCAAAATGCGGTTCCCAACTGAGCGCCGCACACACACACACATACCACCACCACCACCACCACCACCACCACCACCACCACCACCACCACCACCACCACCGCCGCCGCCGCCGCCGCCGCCGCCGCCGCCGCCACCACCACCACCACCACCACCACCACCACCACCACCACCACCACCACCACGACCACCACCACCACCACCACCACCACCACCACCACCACCACCACCACCACCACCACCACCACCACCACCAACACACTCGCCCGAAACAGGTGCAACGGTTCCACATGCGAAGTGCGGTTCCACTCTGCAGTGCGGTTGTCGCCTTAGCTCTGCGCGCGCAACGCACATTCGTTTCAAAATTCGCAAGCATTTTCAAGAATTCGTATGTTAAGGTCTCGCGAACGGCGTTGTGGTTCAATTTTGGATTGTCAGAACGTACCAGTTTAATTGATTCGCTGTGCTGAACTGCCAAAGGAAAAACATCGCCGGCATTATTTGGGAATGCCGTGGCGCAACAATCACGTTGATTCGATGCGTTGGAGTCTCAGGAATGTTGTTCGGGTATGATTCGACACCGTCTGGCTACAAGTCACATAGACTCGCTGCGCTGAAGCACCAGGAGAAGTGCTTTGGCGCGACCCGGGATTCTCAAGAGGTCGTATTTTAAAAAGGGGCACTTCCCGCCATGCGCATCTATTCTGCGTGCGGGCCTGCGAAGAGAAACAACAACGCGAGTTTGGAAGGAGGGTGTACAGCAACATCGTGGGTGCGTTTTGGGTTTGTAGAAGTGATCCTCCCTATGTTTGCTCCCCGTCTCTTGTAGTTGCCACCGACGGCGGCTGCGAAACATAAACACACATGCACACTTGTTGGTCGGCGGGGCGAAAAGGAACCTCTTGGGCTAAAAGCTAGGCGGGCTTCGCACAGCTCTAATTGGGGAGACAGGGCGCAGGCGGGCGGGGCCTCAGGCGGCCGGAGAGGGCGGGGCCCAAGGTGCAGGCGGTGCCGAGGAGCTTGCACAAGAAAAGGTGCGCCGTGGACAAGAGCCGGAGGCGAAGACCCGGAGGGTGAGCGATGTGGTGTTGCCGTCAACGGCACTCCGTGAACACCAGCCTCAAGCACTGCAGAGAACACACACACACACGCGAGGCTACCAACACGGTGCCACTGCTGCAACAAAGCGCACCCACGCAACAAACAACCCGGCAGTCTCCCTGAAAACAGCAGGCCGCGCAGGGGAAGACCTCCAAATGAGGAGGTCCTCCAGACAGAGGGCCCGCCACTGGCCTTGCGCCCATGTTTGTTGCAAGTGCCCGTCGTGGCTTCGCAAGTCTGACCAAAACCCTTGAGCTGGGCCCCCGTCGATCCGCAACAACAAGTCGCACGCTTCAATTAAGTCGCGGCGCGGCAGAGACATTCCGCACACGCGCTCGGGCAAGCCGGATCACAACGACATCGCTAATTGTCTGGCAGCTACAGCGTGAAAAAAAGGAGGGATCGGCCGCAAGGCGGGGGAAAGGAGAGAGAGCCCTCACACGGCGGGAGCCAGTGCGGCGCGGCCGGGGCGGCCAGCTGGTGCTGTACTCCCAGCAGCAAGCACGGGGGCGGAGCAATGCGAGCACAAGAATGTTCGGAAATATACAAAACACCGCAGCATTCCGCAGCGATGACCCGATGCTGGTGTCCATCTAAAACGACAGGGTCAAGCATGGAACGACCCTTATCGGCGCCCCAGTCAGGGCAGAAGGGGTCCGTGGAACCCTTCAGACAAACCCTGCAGCACCACAAGAGCTGACATCCTACCACACCGGTGAGTCTCACGTTTGGGGCCCGCGGGGGGGACGGGGGGGGAAGCCACGCTCCAACCCGCAAAATTTCACGATACGAAGAGGGTGACCAAGGCAGCAACAAAGCCAATGACCACGCGTGCAACTACAATGCGCGGCTCGATTGGCACCAGCATCCGCAACAAAAATGCCAAGCTGAATGGAACGATCGTGCTGCGAGATCCCAAACTCCTCGAGATCCTAATGAACGCCAACTTTGCTGAGGGTCCTAAGTTGCTCCCCCCGGCCGCAGCAGCACCGTGGATCGGCACGCAAGAATTTTGAAGCGGGCGACATGTGAACCTCGCTTGGCCGTATGGGCACACGTCAACAGCCTTGTTACAATCATGGCATAGGTGGGCATCGGCCTCCAATAATAACTCCAGGCCCCAGACCCCCCCACCCCACCCCCGAGAAGGGTGTATGGGGCTAGGGCGCCCAAGCCGGCGAAGTGGCATCACGCGTGAACTTGGCCTCATCAGCCAGACACCAGCCGCCCCGAGGCAACGCAATGGCTGGAATCCTGGAGCACGGCTCGACATAGACGGTGTGTTCCATTTGGGTGCAGTTTGCATGTTCTTTCGGTATCTTCATTCTGCATTTGCAGCAAGACGAAATCAAAATGAACACAATCCACAACATCCACGGACTACGGACTTGCGCCACGGACTAAGGACTTGTGCCGAAATGGCTACGGAGTGTGGCCAAGACTTGCAGCTTGGAGTGTCGGGCTCCCTTCCCCATAAACCCCAGGAGGCTCTATGTTTATCTATGTCAAGTGCGCCTCGGCCTTGTGGCGCCCATCCCAAGAAAGTCCGAGACGCGCTGCGTATGGATATCAATATCGCCCGCACAGAGCATTATCTTCATCCTCCTCCTCTTTCTCCTCCTCTTCTTCCTATTATGTGTATGATTATTAGTATCAGTGTTCTTTTTCTCCTTCCTCGTCCCCCTTCTCGCTGTCCTCGGTCATATTTATCATGCAATCTCGATGGCACCTTTGCGCCACGCGCTGGCCGCATCGGGCGACGCGGAGAGGAGAGAGGCCACGGTCTGGCCACGAAGGGGGCAGATCGGCAGCGATGCCAAGCAAGACGAAGCCAAAACGAGGGCAACATCGCGTGATTATACATCGAGAATGTCCTCCTCCTCCCCCCTCCTCCTCCTCCTCCTCCTTCTCCTCCTCCTCCTCCTCCTCCTCCTCCTCGAGATCCAGCGGCTCTGGAAGATGTCTTGGGCGCCGCGGCCTTCCCAGAGCGCTCCAGAACGCTCCGAGAGAAGGTTCTGAGAGCGTGCTGGAACGATGCGGGACGGATCTGTCCTCGTCTTGGCCCCGTCCAGCTTAGGCCACTCATCCAGCCGCGCGTCGGAGGAGGAAGGGGGTGCGAAGGGGCGGGGGGGGACGCCGAGCAGCCAATAGGCCTTTGGCGGCCATCCGCGGATCTGGGGGGTGTCCAGAAGCCCTTGGCTGTCTTGGTGCGGGGGCGGGGACGGGGGAGCAGAGGGGAAGCGAGGCATAGAGAGGGAGGAGAAGGAGCGAGCTGGCAAAACGATTGTGGGTGCAAAGGGTGGCGTCCCGTCCTGCTGGAGCCCATGCAGAACGTGCCGTCCCGTCCCTGGCCTATGAACGAGTGAGAACGTCGGGTGGGACGAAAAGGGGGATAGTGAAGGCTTGTTACACAAGGGCTCCTAAGTTCGCGCTTCGCGCTGCGCGAAGCGCGAATAACTTCGCGCTCTCGCGCCGCCCCCCAAGGGGGAGAAGAGGAGGACGAGGAGGAGGGGGAGGAGGAAGGAGGACGGCGAAGCGCGAAGCGCGAATAACTTCGCGCCCTCCTGGGAGCCCTTGTTACAGTGGGGGCCCAGTCCACAGGAAACCTCCCACGAGGGACCCAACCCTGAGACCCCCGGGACGGCCCTCGACTCTTGGCGTCGGAGCGCCGCGCTCTCCACAGCCACGCCATCGGGACCCAAGAAACTCAGGGCACCCTGGAGGCGAGCAGGGCGTCTCTTGGCACCTGCCCTCACTGTCAGAGGGGTAATCTTGAGTCGGGCCTGTCCCCCTACAGGGGGATCTTCGACGAACAATTATAAATACCTCCAACATAGTCAAAAAATAATCCAAAAACCGTCAGTGGACTACTTTTTTAAACTGTTTCTGACCTTTTTGGGGCATTCTTGGGGGTATTTGTATGTTTCGTCTAAGTTCCCCCTGTAGGGGGACAGGCCCGACAGAAGGGTAATCACGAGTCCGCTCGCGTGGCCTGCCCGCCGCCCGCCGGCGCCGGGAGGCGCCAGTGGCACGGGGAAGGGCGCCGGGCGGCGGGGCCGAGACCAGCCGCACGCAGCAGACTTCGCTGCCTCCCCCCCCCCTTCACTATCGCCCGCTGTCGCCCGACCGGAGAATGCCCGCCAGCGTCGATCGAGCCACTGTCATCGCAGAGCGCCCTGATCGGGATCCTTGCGGCAGGGGCTGGGAACTCACAGCCAGCTGCGCACGACCGATGCCTGAGAGGACATCACGGCAGAGTAAAGTTCTGTCGCAAATCGTGCCCAGAAAAAGAAGGTGAACGTTCTCTGATTCGGCGTTTCGACGTTGAGCGGAGGAGGGGGGCGAGGGGGGGGGTCTGGCTCTAGACCACTGCTTAATGCAACTGTTTGCAACAGTACGTCCTATGGGGGAGAGACTCCACCTGCTCGAAACAGGCGCCAACAGCAGCCAAGATCCACTCCATAGGGGCTGAGGGGGGGGGGTGCGAGGGCCCGCGCCTATCGGCGAAACAATGAATAAGAAAACGATCACGAAGCAGTCGGAGTTGCAGAAGGCTCCCGCTCGCTCGATGACGCCCCCGATCTGCTCGCGTGCTCGTCACCGCCGTCCTCCTTCTCGTCCTCAGGAGGCTGGACGCGGTGCCCCCCGCACGCTCGCAGGAGCGCCAAGGCGCCTCACCAGAGCTCTCACGCCACAGCACAGGGGGCCTGAAAGCATGAGCCAGCAGGATAGGGGGCCACATGCGAACCCCACCCCTGCCCCCCACGATTTCTGAGGGGGAGGGTGGGGTTCACTTCGTTCGGGAGCTCCCGAGCGAAGCGAACCCCACCCTCCCCCTCAGAAATCGTGGGGGGCAGGGGTAGGGTTCGCATGTGGCCCCCTACAGGAACTCCTTCCCCGCACCGCCCCTCCAGCTCCCTCCTCTTTCCCAGAGGCCGTGCCTGCACAGAGGGGTGCCCGGACGCCATCCCGAAACTGTGCCTGCACCTGGGGATGCTCACTGGCTCTGCTTCGGAGCTGCACGGGTAGCCCGGGGACTGTTGCTGGTGGCCACCCCGGGGCTGTCCGTGGCCGCCCCATGGCCACCCCATGGCCGCCCCATGGCCGCCCCTTTCATCCCTTCCCCGCCACGGGGGGTAGAGGGGGGGGCCCCCAGGGGTAGACCAAACCCCTTCTTCATCGCCCCCCGGGTCTGGTTTTTTAAGGCGCCTTTTTTGCAACTGGTGGGGTCCAACTAATTGGGGCGCTTTCTTTGGATTGGAGCTTCGGGGGTCCGGCTTATTAGGGCGCCCCGTCGAAGAGGGGGGTCTGGAATATCAGGTCGCATTTGGAGGGGGGTCCGGTTTTTTAGGGGGGGTCGATTAATAAGGGATTTGGAATAGGGGGGGGGTCCTGGAGGTTGCGACCTCTCCCCACGTGGGGTAGTACGGGTAGTACCCCTCCTTGGGAGACGCTTTCCCCTTCGACTCCGTGCCTCCCAAACGCCTCGCGCTCCGCCTTCAGGATCGTCGGCACCAGCCGTACCCATCGGTCAGAAGAAGTAGGTAGAAACATGAAGTAGGAATGCGTTGAAAGTAGATTGGGCGTCCGCCCGCCCCCTGAGGAGGATGGAAAAGGTGAAGCCACTCGATCATTGAAGTAGGAACGTGCCTAAAGTACATTGGAATCTAGGATACCCAAAAATACCTACTCAACGACCGATGCGTCAAACCTTCGCAAGAAACTGGGTGGGTGTCCCGGCTCTCCGCTGAAGTCGGGCATGTCCTTTCTAGGAGTACATTCAAAAGCAGTCAAAAGTAGTGTAGGGACGATGTGTCGATGATTTTGTTTTACTATGCTTGGCTGTGTTTTTGGTTATTTGTTTTATTTGTTGTCCAAAATCCGCCTGTAGGGGACAAGCCCGACCTAACTCGGGCGTTGACAGAGCTGGGTTTAGTGGGACCTGGTTCAATGGGAACCAGAACTGCCGTCACCCGAAAACTCACTTACTACGGCAGACCTGGTTTAGGCCTGCTGGCCAATTTAAGGGCTCCAGGGCCATTCTACTAACCGGTTCCCCTTACTCCAAATCCCTTCTTTATCGTCCCCTGGGTATAATTTTTAAGGCGCCTTTTTTGTAACTGGGGGGTTCCGGTGCATTAGAGCGCTTGATTTGGACTGGAGCTTAGGGGGTCCCGCTTATTAAGGCGCCCCGTCGAGGAGGGGGGTCCGGAATATTAGGTCGCATTTGGAGGGGGGTCCGGATTTTGTTGGTTAAATCGGGCTTGTCCCTCTACAGGGAGGTATTCAAACATAGTTTTAAAGCATAGTCTCGGGATTGTTTTTTGTTGTGGGAGTTTTGAGCATGTTTCGGGCATTTTCCGTACGTTGTACTTACTTCAAATGGACTACAAGCACGTTCAACAACAAATGGAAACACAATGATTTGTGCTCCTTGGGGCCCTCTTGGGGTGCCTGTTGGAACCCTCTTGGAGCGTCTTGAGGGCATTGTGGGCCATCTGGAAGCGTTTATCGGGGCCCCCTGGGAGGCCTCTTGGGGGCCTGTTTGAGTCTCCTTGGGGGCCCAATGTACGGAAAGGTGAAATTTGTGGTTAGTACTCTCCCTCTGGAGCTGGTTTTGGGCGGTTTATAAACCGTTCTTGGGCCGTCTTGGGGGCCTCTTGATGCCTGGGCGCCCTCTCTGGGGCCTCTGAGGCCGTCTCAGGGCGATTCACGGTGCCTCAGAAATAGTCTTGGAGCGCCAAGGCGCAGAAAAGGCGACAACGCCAAGAACCGCCAAAAACCGCATGGAATAGCAAGGACTGCTTGCTCCTTGGGCCCCTCTTGGGGTGCCTGCTGGAACCGTCCTGAAGCGTCTCGAGTTGGATGCTCGTTCTGGGGACCTTCCTGGAGCCACTCGCTCCACTCGTGCGTCGAAGCTGCTTCGAACGTCAGTCGATTTGGGTCGACCCTGAGTCGAACCTGAGTCGAACCTGAGTCGAACCTGAGTCGAACTTGAGTCGAACCTGAGTCGAACTTGAGTCGAACTGGGGTCGAACAGATCCGTCAGGTGGGCTCCAGGAAGGTCCCCGAAACGAGCCTCGAACTCGAGGGTGTTGTGGGCCGCCTGGGAACGCTCCTCGGGACCTCCAGGGAGGCCTCTTCGGGGCCTGTCGGGGCCTCTTCCGGGGCGCCCAGGAGGCGGCCGGGCGGCACTGCTAGCTTGTGCTCCCTGTCGATCCTGGGAGGTTCCCGAGGTGCTCTGGGGCCGTCCTGCAAATCTCCTGGGCTGTCTCGAAGGCCTCCTGGGCCGTCTGGGCGCCCACTTTGGGGCCCGAGGCCCTCTCGGAACGATCTTCGGGGGCCTCTGAGGTGGTCTTGGAGTGCCGGGAAGCGGAAAAGGCGAAACCGCTCAATACCTTCAAACACCAATGAACAATCCATGACTTTTGCCTCTTAGCGCCCTCCTAGGGTGCCTCGTGGAACCCTCTTGGAGCGTCTTGAGGGAGGCATGTGGGCGTTTGAAGCCACCTGGACTCCATCAAGGGCGTCTGTGAGAGATCGTTCGGCGACCTGGGGCACTCCCAGGCCAACTTCGCTGCCTGCAGGGCGTCGAAGGCCGTCTGGAGCAGTCTTGGGTCTACCGTTAAGGGGCCCCCGAGCCCTGGGGCCCCAATTGCGAGCGGTGCCCCCCGGGTCCCCCACCCGGGGCCGCGGACACCGTTACCAGGTATGTATGTATGTGCTAATGTGTATATAGCTAAGGTTATATATATAGTGCACACTCCAGAACATAGCTCACACCATGTAGCCCACACTACATAACCTGCTGAAAATAATGCCGCATAGCCTTGACGCCGTAGCTCACACCGTACATCTCACACCACACAGCTAACACGGCACAACTTAAACCGAACAATCCATACAGCATAGCTTGCACCACATAGCTCGCACCACAAAGCTTACACCAGATAATGTACACCACAATGCTAAAACAACATATGTCTCAACTCCAATGCAAGAAATCACTGCGTGATGTCCACGCAGACTAACATTGCTTGCCTGAGGGAAAGGGGGAGGAGATGTGCTGATGGTTTACATGTTCAAGCCCCTACTATCAGGCACCGAAGCGTGAAACGGCCGAGCGGGAGTGTACAAACATTTGCTACTTTGCTGAACATCGACGCAAGAAAACAGGCTTCCCCGCAGGCGCACGTCTAGAATAGTGTCAAGATCTATGCGGGACAACACTGCCATATCTGCATCCAGTCAGGACACCTGCACCGACGGCTTCAAACATGCACCTCTGCGAACGATGGCCGCCATGGAACACAAGCCATCGGGCATCGGACCGTGCGTGCATAATGCAGGATGTGCATCAGATCACCTAACAACGGACTCGCTGAGATATGCAGAAGCAAGAACGCAAACAATCATACAGTCCTAACCTTCTCCTGCTGTCCAAGCATAATGCTCACCCGCGCAATGTACACCCTGGCTGGCGGCTGCCCACGGATATCCGATCGTCCTAGGGTGCAAGCGTCCGGGAGTGAGAGGAAAAGTGTATAGAACCGCGGGCCTGAGGACATGTCAGGACTTTCTCACCTGCGCGCTCCTCCACGCGGACATGGCCCACAAAGCGACAATGCAAGCTCGCGAGGTACTTCTGTATAGATGTGAATGTATACATATACACATGCAAATGCAAATAAGTCGATGACTCAAAACTGAAATGAGCAGTAGTGTGATAGGCCTTCAAACCATGAATCCCCGCTACCCCCCGAACACCCCTACTAAGATTCCTTCAGACTCTTGAGACGGCTCCGCTTATGCTTCTGGATTCATCTGTGTTTCGGGGGGCGGGTGAGGTGGTGTGGTGTGAGGGAGTGATTGTTATCAGCCCCGCTGCTGATGTGTTCGCACTGGGTCGGTTTCGGCAGTCTGTACATAATTGGGAGCAAGCATAGGCATCCTGGGATCACAGACTGCCCTTCAGTGGGATCCGCACCACGCTTGCAGCGGTTGGCGTGTGCCAGGCCTTTGCTTGATTTTCGTACCAGCGCATCGAACCCAACAGGGGGCTACGTCTCGGTCAAATCCCGGGGTTGTCCGCCTTCTCGCCAGAAACCAGTGACAAAAACAGGCCCTGGTGGGACGCCCTGCTGCGCCTACCCCTATCTCGGGGGCGCGCAAACATGGATTAGCGATCCATGGATTTGGCGCGCGGTCGCCAAATACATGCATCGGGCGAGGTGCCCTCCCAAAATGCGGCCGGTGCCGCCTCGTTCGGCGGCGGAAGCCCGCGATTCCCCATGCAAACGGGGCCCGCCGCTGAGCCGCGCCCCCCTGATCCATGCTTGCGATCGCCTGATATCCCAGCGCCGCTCTGATCACCCACCCACCCCGCCCCCACACCTTCCCCCGAGGCGCCCGCCCGAGCGCGGTGGCGGCTTCGCGCGACATCGAAGCCCGAGTATGTGAGCGACGTGCGGATACGGCGGGTTCGTGTCGTGCCGACTTCGGCGTGGGTTTCTGACACCGCGGGGATCGTTCAATCTTGAACGATCGGCCGTTCCCGAAACGTCCAAATCGTTCCAAATCAAACGATTCTGGGTCGCCAGCGGCGTTCAACGTTGAACGCCGCTGGTGGGGTCGCCGCTGGTCGACACGACGCGAACCTACCGTAGAGGAGAACATGAAAGCGAAGCAGTAGAGGAGAACATTCGCGCTGGTCTTTCACGTGTAATGTCTCGTGGCATGGCCGAGGCACGTTTGGTTGTCTTTCTGCATCCCGCTCCTGACGAGAAGCGGGAAAGTATGGTGAATGCCACGATGAGCCTGCCGTGATTTGGGGCTACTATGATGCACCCATCGTTCGGAAACATGTGTAGAATCATGATGCATTGACTGTATGCAAGGGTTTCTGCCCCGCGCGCGCCCAGAACGAACAACGACGATGGGGCACCTTTTCGACTCTCGAGATAGGAAGGCGCCGAACATAGATTGCAACCCAGGCCTCCAAACATACCGGCTCTCAACGAGCAGCAGATATGTCCACCACAATCGAGCCACTAACGCGAAACGAAACAGGCCACGCCCGCAAGCGTTGGGCTCGGAGGCAGCTCGAGCTTGAGGGCCTGTCAGTTCTGCTCGACGCGCTCGCTCGTGGCGGCCCTCTCGCCTGGGGGGGGGGCGGAGGCTTACATTCTTCCACTGTCACTCCTGCCCTCTTCGCCCCTCCTCCTCTCGCTTCCCCCCAATACCCCTTCCCTCCCTGTCCCTCCTACTCCGTGCTGCCCCCATCTCCCCCCTCTGCCGTCCTCGCCCGCCCCTCCCTCGCCCCCCCACGCCCATACTCTTCTGCTCTCCCCACTGCCATCTTTCTTCCCCCTTACCCGACCCCAACCGCCGTCAACTTCCCCTACCCTTTCCGCCCCCTCCGCTCAATCCTCTCATCCCTGCCCTGCAGTGCGGGCGCGGCCGCAAGAAACCCTCGCAAGAAAACCCAACCCTGAGAACCCGCGCGCGAGGTGCACCGGCGGGGAAACCCAGAGCACCCTGAACGCAGCAGCTCCTTCAACGGCCGCGGGAAATCGCCGCGCAGCGCGGGGAGCAAAGAAACCCAAGATACCCTGACGAAACGCATCTGGTTTCTTGATGTGCGCCCCCACTGTATCCCCATCCTCCCATGGCTGTCCAAACGACGCCCTTGGCTGCATGCCGAACCCTTGATCGCAAATTCAGCGCCCATCAAAAGGGGACTCCACTAACGGGTACTTTGGCCAGCGACCAAGCGAACCCAGCCCTTCCCGATGTGGGCAGCGCTGCATTGCCAGCCGTTACAGTGCCGTTGACAAATCGCCTGCTCGATCGAACCGATCCATGAGCTCCCGCTCGTGAAGGACGGGAAGGCGCCCCGGGGGAAGGGCCGTCGAGGCGCGAAGCCGGTCGCATGCCGAGCGCACGCATCGGCAGACGTCACCGGGTCTCAAGTCGGGCCTGTCCTCCTACAGTGGGATGTTGGACGAAACAAAAATCAAAAAATACCCCCCAATAGTAAAAAAATACTAAAAAATAGTCCCCAGGCAATTTTTAACAAGTTTTGAATGTTCCCCCTGTAGAGTGACAGGCCCGACTTAAACTTGGTCGCCAGAACCGTCGGCGTCCTCGAGAGGAAAGGACACACTGGAGGCCAGCCCACAAGAAACCTTCCACAAGAAACCCAGCCCTGCGACCCCAGGAGGCCCATGGATTTTGGAAAACAAGAACGCCACGCTTCTCGTCGATAAAAACCGGCGAAGACCCAGGAAACCCAGTGCACCCTGGCGGCGAGCAAGGTGCTTCTTGGCAAGGGTCTCCACTGTACTCGGCGCGGAGATCCCCGTACAGTGGAGGCCTGGGAATTGGCACCGACACCAGCACAGCGGGTTGCCTCCACAGGGGAAAGCTGATCCTCGATGTCGGTGTTGGGGGCAACATCTCGGTCACCTTGGAAGCCAGAATATCACCACCATCACCGAGATCGGGATCTTTTTTCCCTGGGTGGAGGCACACCGCCGATATTGGTGTTGGTGTCAACCTCTAAGCCTGCGAGTATACCCATCGGTCGGAAGAAGTAGGTAGAAGCATGAAGTAGGAAGGCGTTGGAAATAGATTGGGTTTCCGCACGCCTCCTGAAGAGGAAGGAAGAGAGAAACCACTCGACTCTTGAAGTAGGAAGGCGCTGAAAGTAGATTGGAATCTGGGAATCCAAAAATACCTACTTTCAACGACCGATGGGTACGCATCTCATGGACTGGCACGCCCCTCCGTGTGCCCGGCTGCGGGTGCCCGGGTGCGAGAGCGAGTCCGCGTGGACGGCGGGCACGACGAGGCACACGACGACGGCGGCTGCGACGAGGGACGGCGGCGACGCCGACGACGAGCACCACCGACGAGCAGGCGGCGCGCAGGTCCCTCCGATCTCCTTCCTCCTCCTCCTCGTCGTACTCCCATCCCTGATTGTTCTCCGTCCTCCCCGTTTCCCTCTTCAGTCCGCCTCCTTCCTCCTCCGTCCTCTCTCCTCCTCCCTTGCAGCCGTCCTTCTCCCTCCTCCTGCCCATTCCTCCCACTCGTCCTTCCTACGTCCTCCCTCCGCCTCCTTCCTGGCAAGTGCCCCATTCCTGGCAGCTCCATCCCCTCTCCTTCCTCTTCCTCCTCGACAGTTACTCAGTATGAATATACTCTCCCTCTTCCCCTGATGGCGTCCGGGTGATAGCCGCGCACCCTCCGCGTACTGTTTTTTACACACAGGATGCCCGGGAAATCCCAGGAAACGACTTTCGCTGAGGCGCCGGCGTCATTTTTTCCCAAAATGCTGCTCTCGCGCTGGCGTCATTTTTTCCCCAAATGCTGCTCTCGTTGAGGCGCCGGCCTCATTTCTGCTCCCGAATCCTTCCCCTGATGGCGTCCGGGTGATAGCCGCGCATCCTCCGCGTACTGTTTTTTAACACACAGGATGCCCGGGAAATCCCGGGAAACGACTCTCGCTGAGGCGCCGGCGTCATTTTTTCCCAAAATGCTGCTCTCGTTGAGGCGCCGGCCTCATTTCTGCTCCCGAATCGTTCCGAATCGTGCTCCCGCTGCAGCGTGGGCCTCATTTTCGGATCGGTGTTTGGCCTCCGTCGTTCAGGATGGCGTTCTCGCCCCAGCGCGGGCCTTTTTCTCGCGCGCCCATCCGCCCGCCACCACCGCGCCGCACCGCCACCACCACCACCACCACCACCACCACCACCACCACCACCACAACCACCACCAGCACCAGCACCAGTACCACCACCACCACCACCAGCACCACCACCACCACCAGCACCACCACCACCACCACCACCACCACCACCACCACCCACCACCACCACCACCACCACCACCACGACAACCACGCACACACGCACGCACGCACGCACGTGCACCACCACCCACTACGCACGCGCGCGCGGAGCCACAGGTCCGCTACGACACGCGTCCGCGGATAGAGAAAATCAGCGCCATGGTAAGGGATGGGAGGGAGGGGTAGGACGTCAGATATGACGCGAGCGCACCTAGCTTGCCGCACCCTCTCCCTTCCCTCCCTCCGTCCTCCCTTCTCCGACCGCCTGCGTCCTCCGAACTCCTCCTCCGTCATCGCTCCTCCTCCCCGACGGCAGTCGCTTTCTCCACACCGAGGTGATAGCATGAGGCCCTGACTGGACACGAGTCTGACGTGCACAACGGGCGGCCTCGCTCGAGACATCCCCACGATCATGCATTGACCGGGCGAGCGTCCTGCTCCTTAGAAAATTTGGCTGCTCCCCCCGTTGGGGGGCTGAGCCGGGCGCCTCGCCCGAGGCAGTGTCAGAGTCTGCTCCCGGGCGGCTCCTCCCTGGGATGCCGAGGCTCGCTCGACACATCATCACACGCTGCTCCGCGGCGGCTTCCCCCTTGGGATGCTGGAGCAGTGCCAGGCGGAAATGCTGAAAACGTACGTTTCCCATCGGAATTTCACAACTTTGGCGCATCGGAGGCTTCCAGGGCAGGACCCAAGAAGTCTCGGGAGGAACTAGGAACGCTCTGATACCGTCTGGGAGCCGCCTCCTCGCAGCCTGCGCCGACAGCAGAGGGGTCGACGGGCCCATGCAGGCACACCGCCTGGGACATCCCAAACCACCTGGGCGCAGGTCTGCCCCTGCGGCGCATCCTTGGGGTGACGAAGCTGGCAGGTCGGCTGAGACGTCCTCGCACCCTGCTCTGAACGCACAGACGTCCAAACAACTAGACAAGCGAATCGCCGAGACATCCCCAAAATCTGGCCGCGAACGGGGCAATGGGACCACCCCTGGCGGCTCTACTTTGGGGTGCTGAAGCCAGCAAATTGGCTGAGGCATCCTGACACCATGCTCTGGAAACACCGACGTCCAAACAAGCACACAAGCAAACCACCAACAACATCCCCACAATCTCGCCGCGAACGGGGCCGTGAACCCACTAATGCTGCTCCGACTTGTGGTGTTGAAGCCAGCATCTCGGCTGATATATCCTGACAACCTGAGATGAAAAAAAGAAGAACTTGATGCAACACAACATGCAAGCCCCCTGAGAGTTCCCCACAGCCTGGCCGCGAACGGGGTTGTGAAACCACCCCTGGCGGCGCTTAAATTAGCAAGTCGGCTGAGACATCCACAAACTGTGCTATGAAAACAACCAAGGTTATCCTCGCGAACAGCCAAATCAGATTCAGTTGTGCATGCAGCGTTGTTGGCAACGCTCTCGGCGGAACCGCATGTGGATTCGTACTACTGGGGCGAATCCAGCGGTGGCGACGAGGGTCTCACAGGAAGCCCAAAAAGGAGAAAATGGAAGAAGGGTAGCGGCATGGGTACCCTTCCCTCTTCCGAGACGACTTCTGCCCTCCCCCATACTCGGCGGCGAGCGAGGGGGGGAAGTGAGAAGGAGAAGGCCTTCTCAGAAGGCGGCGGGGCTTCTCAGAAGCCCCCGCGCATTCTGGGAGGCTCTCTGTGTCTTCCGGGAAGGCTTAGAAAACTTCTCAGAAGGCCCGAGGCTTGCCGAGCCTTCTGAGACGGCACTCTATTTCTCACTTCCCCCCGGTCTCGCTGCCGCCTCCTCCTCCTCTTCCTCCTCCTCCTCCTCCTCTTCCTCCTCCTCCTACTCCCCCTCCTCTTCCTCCTCCCCCTCCTCCTCCTCTTCCTCCTCCTCCTCCTCCCACTCCTCCTCCTCCTCCTCCTCCCCCTCCTCCTCCTCCTCCTCCTCATCCTCCTCATGAACCTTATCATCATGATGATCATCATGATGCTCATCCTTATCATCATACTCATCCTCATCATCACTATCATCATCCAAATCCTCATCCTCATCTACATCCTCATCCACCTCCTCATCCTCATCATCATCAGCAGCATCACCATCATCATCATCCTCCTCATCATAATCATCATCATCACCATCAGCAGTATCCTCATCCTCATCCTCATCCTCATCCCCATCCCCATCCCCATCCCCAGCCTCATCCTCATCATCCTCATCCTCATCCTCATCCTCGTCCTCATCCCCATCCTCATCCCCATCCCCAGCCTCATCCCCATCCTTATCATCATCCTCATCCTCATCCTCATCCTGATCTTCATCCTTATCCTCATCCTCATCTTCCTCCTCCTCCTCCGTATCCTCATCCTCATCCTTATCCTCATCGTCACCGTCGTCCTCATCATCCTCATAGTCAACATCAGCATCAGCAGCATCATCACCACCCCTATCATCATCATTCGCATCACCATCATCATTAGCATCATAATCATCATCACAGTCATCGTCAGAATAGTCAGATTTATCTTCATCTTCATGTTCATACTCATCATCATCATCCTAATCATCCTAATCATCCTCACAAGCATCATCACCATGAGCATCATCATCATCATCGGTATTATTACCATCAGCTTTATCATCATCATTCTCATCATCCTCCTCAGCATCAGCATCATCATCATCAGCATCAGCATCACCATCATCATCAGCATCATCATCAGCACCAGCATCATCAGCACCTGCATCAGCATCACAATCCGTATCATCAGCATCATCAGCATCATCATCATCATCAGCAGCAGCAGCATCAGCATCAGCATCATCATCATCATCATCATCATCATCATCACCATCACCGCCATCATCATCATCGTCGTCATCACCATCACCTTCATCATCATCATCACCATCACCATCACCATCACCACCATCACCATCACCACCATCACCATCACCATCACCATCACCATCACCATCACCATCGCCATCACCATCACCATCATCATCATCATGATCATCACCATCATCATCACCATCAGCATCAGCATCAGCATCAGCATCAGCATCAGCATCAGCATCAGCATGATCATCATCATCATCATCAGCATCATCATTATCATAATAATCATCATCATCATCATCATCATCATCATCATCATCATCATCATCATCATCATCATCCCCCCTCCTCATCCCTCTCCCCCTTCTCTTCCTTCTTCTCCTCCTCCTCCTCCTCCTCCCCCTCCTCCTCCCCCTCCTCCTCCGCCTCCTCCTCCTCCTCCGCCTCCGCCTCCTCCTCCTCCAAATCCACGCAGGCCTGGGGTCCGCTCCCTCAAGCAGGACAAGTCCACGTACACGGCAGCCGGGCACGGCGGCGGCGCCGCCGTGGTGCCGCTGCTGCTGGTGCCGGGCGAGAGGGCCCGCTGCTCTTTCCTGAGGGGGAGGCGGAGGACGAGGAGGAGGAGGAGGACGAGGAGGAGGAGGGGGACGAAAAGGAGCAGGAGGAGGAGGGGGAGGAGGAGGAGGAGGAGGACGAGGAGGAGGAGGAGCAGGAGCAGGAGGAGGAGGGGGAGAAGGAGGGGAGGAGGAGGAGGAGCAGGAGGAGGAGGAGGAGGAGGAGGAGGAGGAGGAGGAGGGAGGGGGAAGAGGAGGAGGGGGAGGAGGAGGAGGAGGAGGAGGAGGAGTCCCACCAAGACGGCTTAAGATGGCCCTAAGATGGCCCAAGACGGCCCAAGAGGCCTCCGAGAGGGCCTCCAGGAAGGCCCGAAAAGGCCCAAATTATTGATTTCTAATGGGTGTTTGAAGGATTGTGGCATTTGCTCTTTTTCAGTCTTCCGACGGCCCGAGACAGCCCAAGTGCCCCCAAAGATCGCCCAAGAGGCCCAAGACGGCCCCAAGAGGCCCCCAAGACGGCCCTAGAGGCCTCCAAGACGCTCAAGATGGCCTCCAAGACGGCCCAAGAGCCATCCAAGACGTCCTCCAAGAAGACCCGAAAGGGTCAAAATGGCCTCCAGACGGCCAAGATGACCTTCAAGATGCCCACGTGTTCCCCGAAGGCTTTCCAAACCGATTCGGGGAACACATGGTCCGATAGCTTGGCAGGTCTGGCCTCAACGTTCGGCCACATAGGCGCTTCCAAAAAGGCAGGGGGCGGCGGTGATTCGCCGTAGGCGTCTTCGATACTCCCAACATCGATGCCTGGGTAACCTGCGCTATCCATCAACCTTGGAAACAGTTCCGAATCATGGCGTGACCTTCGTTGCTCGTTTTCGAAAAATCCGCCATAATTTCAGCTCTCATTTCCGAATCCACTACATGTCCACGTTTCTCGCACAATCAACCGTACTTCGTTGGCCGTCCTTTCAGGCGAGACGGGACTGCTTGCCACGCATGCTTCGTCACAGCATTTTCTGACCAAACTGTCTCTCAATACTCGCTGAAAAAAAGCCCTGCTTATTCACATGTTTGACGTGCTGCGCACCCTCGCCAGAATTTGCCATACCCGGCGGCGAGCGAGGAGAGAGAATGAAAAGGAGATGGCCTTCTTGGAAGGGGGCGGGACTTCTCAGCAGCCCCCGCGCCTTCTGAGAGGTGTCCTGCGTCTTCGGGGAAGGCTCAGGACACTTCTCAGAAGGCCGGGGGACTTCCGAGCCTCCTCAGAAGGCCCGCCCCTTCCCACTCCACCCCGCGGGCTCGCGGCCGAAGTTTGTAGTACAAATCCGGTGAGTCATGAGGCGCGATGCTCTCGTTGTATGAAGGGGCCCTGGGACACACAAATAAATACACACAAATAACAATACTCCCCATATTTTACCATATTTCTCGGGTTTTCTTTTTCCCCCCCACTGCCCATATTTTCCCATACTTTCCTGGGAAATCGACGATTCATTGTGTCTGCGTGCTTTTTTCCCTCCTGATCGCTGTAGCTTATGGCCGCTGGAGCTGCGCGGATGGGGCTGGCAGCATGGCGCAGCGCCGACTCCCACTCAGACCTCTGGCGCAGGGCTCCGCGCGCGAGAGGAGGTCCCCACAAGGGCGGTCGAGCACCCCCAGGGGCGTTCGGCATGCTTTTTGTCGGCCGCGTCGTTCGCGGATGGGGCCGGAAGCATGGCGCACGCCGACTCCATCAGACCTCTGGCGCAGGGCTCCTGCGCTCGAGAGGAGGTCCCCACAGGGCGGTCGGGCACCCCCCAGGGGCGTTCGGCATACTTTTTTCCGGCCGTGCCGTTGTCCCGCAGCGCCGCACATCTGACCTGGGAGTCGGACTTGCCCTGTAGTTCTTCTGGGGCATGTCGACGTCCAGGTCCAAGATCCGTGCGAAGTGGTGGGATTGTGATGCTGTAGTGCTCTCCACCGGTCGCTCCCAGGATGTTGGACACGGAAAACCAAGTCTTCGAAATCTTGTCAAGTTGATGTCGTCCCAACTGTATTGGTTCTGCCGAAGTCAATCCCGTATCGTGATGAGCGGTCTTGAAATACATATTCTGGCCTAGGACGCGTCGATCTCAACCCCCGTCCGCCATGCGCGGCCCCCAGGTAGGTGCGTGGAGAGCAGCGCCCCCTGAGGCAGTGGGATGAACAATAATGCGACCTAAAATGGCATTTACACCCTCACGTCCGTCATGTTTGGACGCCCGAAATGGGTACGCAAAAAACGAGTACACTGCCCAACAGCAAATGTTGTCCCAAACAAGCAGCGGCCGCTGTCGGGCAGGCGGCCCTCTGTCTCGAGTGTACACAGGCCGCGGCGACGCCGACGGCGACTCCTGCTCTAAGTGAGCAGGAACTGCTGTTGGGCATGATGCCCCCTCTCTCCGTACCCCTTCTGGCCATCGCTCGGACGTCCGTTCCCTGTGTTTTTGTTCGGTTTCGTGCGTGGTGTTTTCGCGAAATGATCAAGGATGCTCCTCGATGGTCCTCGCCGAAGAAAAATGCACACGTCCGAACGATGCCAAGCCTTTCGTTCGTGCGGATCATGCGCGGCCCCCGCTTCCGCAGCAGGATGGGCAGCCAGCCAGGCAGGGGGACCGTGCGCGGAGGCCTCACGACTGTGCCCTGGGCCGACGGGCCCGCGCGCCTGCGCTCCTCGCGCAGAGGTCCCCCCTCGTGCTGGCAGAGCGCTGCCGCGCACCTTCTTTTTCTGTGGCCAACCTGCCCTACTGTTAGGTCGGGCCTGTCCCCCTACGGGGGGATTTGCGGCGAAAACTGAAGAATGCTCAAAAGTACTCCAGAGATAGTCCCCAGACTATAATTTGTATATTTTTGAATGTTCCTCCTGTAGAGGGACGAGCCCGACTTCACCCTGCTGGCCCACAACACCCTTGTTGGCCCCAATCAGGGTGCTCCTACTTCGGCGCGGGAGGACGAGGAGGTGGTTGACAAGGGCGAAGGAGGAGGCGCGGTGTCAGAAGAAGAGGCCTCCCAGGTGGGGTCCGAGCAGATGGGGTTGGAGGATCGCGCCGCATCGCCAATGCATCGAAGATGCACCAGCGACGCGTCGGCGACAGCGGCGATGCATCGCCGCCGTCGGCGTGGAAAACAGAGGCTCTACATCGAGTCGCATCGCCGTTGTATCTGCGATGCGGCATGATCCTCCGACCCCGTCTGGGAGGCCTAGAAGAGATGGATGGGATCGTACGGTAGGTTGGCAGGATAACGGGAGATACGTGCGAGAGAGGACAAAACCATGACACGCAAAGCACTGCATCGGAGGCACGCGCGATCTTCTCGCATCGGCCTGGACCTCCAACGCTGCATGCCTCTGCCATGACCTGTCCCCCGCAGTGCGACCGGGCGGAGAAGCGGGTGGGCCTGTCTGCCACAGCCACCATCACAAGCCGGAGGGGGAGGGGGTCCCCCTCCTCCTCGTCCTCGTCCTCCTCCTCCTCCTCCTCCTCCTCCTCCTCCTCCGCCTCCTCCTCCTCCTCCTCGTCGTCGTCGTCGTCCTCCTCCTCCTCCTCCTTGTCC
>CAUYUJ010018409.1:68538-86971 GCA_963575745.1 Prorocentrum cordatum
CCCCTGCCCTTATTCGCGTCTCCCGCCCCACCCTCCCAGGAGAGCCCAGAATCGAATCGACACACTGGATCGGCGATCGACATGAATCGCTTCGGCGGAGATCGGCAACCGAGTCGGGAGAAGTCGAATCGGCGGATATCGGCAGGCTGGTAGGGCTGCGTTGAAGAATCGGAATCCAGATCGGAATCCGAAGTCGAATCGAATCGGAATCGGAGGCAATCGACATCGAACGGAATCGGGGGAATCGAAACGAACTCTGGGGGGGGAGTGCAAGTTAGGCGCGCTCGCGCCGTACAGCCGGGGTTGATTGGAGAGGACACGCGAGAGGACGCAAGAGCCTTCCGAGGGCCACATTGCCACAGAGGTGCGAGAAGGCATGGGTCGCGAAGCACTCGACACAAAGGCACCCTTCGTTTGGCAGGGTCGACCTGCGAATCAGCCTCGACTGTATCTCGGGTCGGGCGAAAGGGGGGGATAGCAAAGGGGGGGGTTGAGAATCAGCTCACGTAGCTGATTTTCCCGGCGCCTCCCGGCGCCGGGGGCGGCTATGTATCGAGGAATGGGCCCCTCGGTGAGGCCGAAACCAGCTGCATGCAGCAAATTTCGTACCCCCCCCTTTCCCAATCCCCCCCTTTCGCCCGACCCGAGTATCTGACGAGCCATCCCCCCGCCCATCCCTTCTCCGTGCGCTGGTCCGCGGAGGCGTGTCGTGACCGACCTGGCGCTCCAAAAAAAGAGCCCGTCGTGCCGTGCGCAGTGGGAAGCGGGGAGCTTCGTGCACAGGAGGGGGAGGAGGAGGAGGAGGAGGAGGAGGAGGAGGAGGAGGAGGAGGAGGAGGAGGAGGAGGGGGGAGGAGGAGGAGGAGGAGGAGGAGGAGGAGGAGGAGGAGGAGGAGGAGGAGGAGGAGGTGGCGGGTGTGTAGGAGGATGGGCAGGAGGAAAAAGGAGGATGGGGATGAAGATAGAGAGGAGGACGAGGACCAACAGCTGCAGCAGGAACTGGGGTAGAAGGAATGGGAGCAGCAAGGGAACCAGGGGAAAGCGGAGGAGGGGAAAAGATGTGGGCGACAACGATAAGAAGGACTCGGATCCAGAACAGTGGCCCGCGCTCGGGCGAGAGCGCCAATCTGAACGACGGGAGCACAACACCGATCCGAAAATGATGCCCATGCAAACACCAAGAACAATCGGTTGTAAAACGATGCAAGAAGAACAACTTCTGAAATCCTTCGAATCAAATATATTACGCGGCAAGGACAGGGCCGACCATCTTCCTGACAGGGTCAGGGGAGAGAGGAGTAGTCTTCAGAATGCGGAACTGTAGTAAGGGAGGGCCCCTCAGAACATACTACATCGCCCTCCTTCCTCCCTCCCTTCCCCCTTGCCCCTAAAGGGCGCGGGAGGAGGAGGAGTAGGACGAGGAAGAAGGAGAAGGGCAAACGCGAGTCCGGAAGGAGAACAAAAATTAGGATGATGGTGAGGAGGCGGGAGGCCGATGACGAATACACGAGGAGGAAGGAAGGAGGATGCGGAGGAGGAGGAGGAGGAGGAGGAGGAGAAGAATAATGACAGGGACAGATGGGGAGCAGGATGAGGAGGGGGGAACGACTGCAGCCTGCTCAAGTAACACACACCAGTCCTGGCCGGGCCCATCCGACGCCCAGCACAAGTTACCAAACCTGCCTGGCAAGATCAAGTAGGCACGCGTGCCAGTCCTGGGCACAGGGCCAGCCTGGCCTGCACGGCGCGCCAGCGACGTGACCAGCTGGACATTGGACGGGCCACGAGGGGTAGGAGGCGGAGAATAGAATCACAAAGTTGGGAGCCAACCACCAGGAGGTTTTCGTCGGGAAGAGGACCTCGGATTCAGCGGGATTAAGCCGGATTCAGCGGGATTAAGCCGGATGTCGGACCAGGGCAACATCAGAATCTGACCTCCCAGGAGTTGCATCCGAAACAGAGTGCCACGTAAAGAAAACTTGCGCAGATCCGCTCGGAGTTCTTGGATTAAGTCGGGCCTGTCCCCCTACAAGGGGATTTTCGACGAAAAATTAAAGATACCCCAAAAATAATCCGGGGGCTATTTTTTGAGCATTGTTTGACCATGTTGGGGTATTTTTGGGGTATTTTTTATTATTCGTCGAAGATCTCCCTGTAGGGGGACAGGCCCGACCTAATTCTTGGATCGGCGGTGCCTCCCTGGCGCGCGGAGCACGCCAGGGGCGATGCCGGAGGCGCCGCCAGGGGGGGGTCCGAGCGCCGACCCAAGGCATCCGCCTGGACCTGCGAAAGCTTATGTTTCTGCTCCGCTCTCCGTGTTCGACTGAAGGGATGCTTTGGACGCGGGCCAGGGGCGCACAGGAGCACACTGGACAGACCGCACAGGTCCAGGGGCGGAGAACGAGATAGAGCCAGGACGAAGGTAGCATCGGGTCAGGGCGAATCGAGAATCTCTGAAATCCAGGATGCGGCGGTTCTGGAGGAGGTCTCTGGCGTCGCGGCCTTCTCAGAGCATTCTGGCCGAAAAATTCAAAATAGCCAGAAAAATATCGATCAACAATTGAAAATACTCGGGAAATCGTCCCGAGACTTTTTTTCTAGCTATTTTCGCCTCCTCCTCCTCCTCCGCCCTCCTTCTCCCTCCTCCTCCCTTCGCCCTCCTCCTCCTCCTCCTCCTGCCTCCTCCTCCCTCCTCCTCCCTCCCCCTGCCTCCTCCTCCCTCCTCCTCCTCCTCCTCCTCCTCCTCCTCCTCCTCGTCCTCGTCCTCCTCGTCCTCCTCGTCCTCCTCGTCCTCGTCCTCGTCCTCGTCCTCGTCCTCGTCCTCCTCTCCTCCTCCTCCTCCTCCTCCTCCTCCTCCTCCTCCTCCTCCTCCTCCTCTGGCGCGCTCTGGAAGCGCGGAGAGCAGGGCGGCGGACCCAGGCGCCCGACGTCGACCCCCAGGAGGACGAGGAGGAGGAGGAGGAGGAGAAGGAGGAGGAGGAGGAGGAGGCGGGTGGAGGAGGAGGAGGAGGAGGGCGGGGGAGGAGGAGGAGGAGGAGGAGGAGGAGGAGGAGGAGGAGGACGAAAGGAGGAGGAGGAGGAGGACGAAGAGCAGCAGGAGGAGGAGGAGGAGGCGGAGGAGGCGGAGGACGAGGAGGAGGAGGAGGAGGAGGCGGAGGAGGACGAGGAGGCGGAAGAGGAGGAGGCGGAGGAGGAGGATGAGGAGGAGGATCCCCCCATCCTCCCTTTTTCCCTCGCCCTACCTACCCAGACCCCCGTCGTCACCAGTTGGTCCCCACAGGTTTCGTGGGGTTTTGGTTTTCATCCCTGCCGCGTCGCACCCGCGACCTTCACTCACCTCCCCTCCCTCTGCTTCTCCTTCTCACACAGCGCAGCACAGCACAGCTCAGCACAGCACGCCTTAGCTCAGCACAGCTCAGCACAGCACCTCAACACAACACAGCTCAGCACAACACGACGGTCGTCCACGGCACAGCCGGTATGGCGTTTTCTCGACACCCATAGGGGGTGCGCAGGGTGTGGTCCCCGAGCGCGGCGTCTATGCGAGCCATGGCGCAGGGCAAAGCAGGCGTGGCACTTTCTCGACACCAAAGGGGGTGCGCAGGGGGTGGTCCCCGAGCGCGGCGTCTATGCGGGCCATGGCACAGGGCATAGCAGGCGTGGCGTTTCGTCGGCACCAAAACGGGGTGCGCAGAGGGTGGCCCCGAGCGCGACGTCTATGCGGAGCATGGCGCGGGGCATAGCAGGCGTGACATTTTCTCGACACCCATAGGGGGTGTGCAGGGTGTGGTCCCCGAGCGCGGCGTCTATGCGAGCCCCGAGCGCAGCATCTATGCGGGCCATGGCGCAGGGCATAGCAGGCGTGGCGTTTTCTCGACACCATAGGATTGCGCAGGGGGTGGTCCCCGAGCGCGGCGTCTATGCGGGCCATGGCGCACGGCATAGCAGGCGTGGCACTTTCTAGACACCATAAAAGGGTGCGCATGGGATGGTCCCCGAGCGTGGCGTCTATCCGTGCCGGTCGTCCAGGGCATAGCAGGTGTGGCACTTTCTCGACACCGTAGGGGGTGCGCAGGGGGCGGTCCCTGAGCGCGGTCGCTATCCGTGCCGTTCGTCCAGGGCGCTGCTGTCCGTGACGGTCGCCCAGGACAAAGCAGGCGTGGCATATTCTCGACACCACAGGGGGTGCGCACGGGGTGGTCCTTGAGCGCGGCCTCAATCCGTGACGGATATGCTCAGGGCACATCGGTACGCCAAGTTGCTATCCGTGATGGTCGTGCTCAGGGCACAGGGGAACGCTGGCGGAGCAGGCGTGGTCTCGGAGCGCGGCCGCTATCCGAACCGGTCGTTCAGGGCGCAACAGGCGTGGCACCTTCTCGACACCATAACGGGTGCGCAGGGAATGGCCACCAATATCATTCTCACATGCTTCACTTCATCACTCCAGTCATAATATAAGTACGTGGGGTTCCTCGGTAGCGTAATTCATGGCGTCGACCCCCGGGGGCCTCGACCCCTTCCCCAGCAGCGGCTCTTCAGCCCGAGCCGTTGTTTGACGGTCCCGAGGGCCAGGAAGGTCACCAAGGACCATGTTTTGGAGCCACCACGACCCCCGAAATAGCCGCCGAATTCCAGAGGAGTTGCGCGGTATTTGTTGTCTTTTGAAAGCATGCAATGCTGGGCGCGCAGGCCAGCCTGCAACGCCCCCCGGGGAGCATCCTTTTTAAACCAAACATCACCGCGGCCGTCGCCATCATCACCGCCAAGACCACAAGAACACACATGTTACATTCATCATCGCGCTGAAGGCACGTCAGCCTGCGTCGCCGCACAGCGACTCTTTGCAACAGCCGAGTGCTGCGTGTTCCCAGCAGCATTCGTCGACAGCTGTCAGAAGCAAAACCGCCGACATGGTCCTTGAAAAGGCCGCCAGGAGGGCCGCCGAAGGGGCCGCAGAGATCGTCGGCGAAATCTCCGCCGAAATTGTCGCCGAAATCGCCGCCGAAATCGCCGCCGAAATTGCCGTCGAACTTGCCGCCGAACTTGCCGCCGAAATTGCCGCCGAAATCGCCGTCGAAATCGCCGCCGAAATAATTGCGAACTCCGCCAATGTCGCCGCCGAAATTCAGCCGCCAAAATCGCCGCCGAAATTGTCATTGCCCTGTCCCAAGCGAAATCACTACTTTTATCAAGCTCGATGGCGCCGCGGACACAGGCATTCAGTCACAGCCAAGGTCAATTTCGGCCTCTTCTCGGCGGCACAATCAGGAATTTCGGCGGCAATTTCGGCGGCAATTTCGGCGGCAATTTCGGCGGTGATTTCGGTGGCAATTTCGGTGGCAATTTCGGCCGCAATTTCGGCGGCCCTGTCGACGGCTCTTTCGGCAGCCCTTTCGGCGGCAATTTCGGCGGCCCTTTCGACGGTTCTTGCAGCGGCCCTTTCGGCGGCGTTGCTTTTGCCAACTGTCGACCATGGCTGCCGGGAGCTCTGGGCACTCGGAGGCCTCGGCGGGCCCTGAGAGGGCCCTCGAAGGGCCTCGCCAGAAAGCGTCCGCGAAGTAGCTCAAGCCACGCGTGATTGGCACGCAACGTGCAAAGCGACTTCCCCCTCGCAACGTGCAGAGCGAATTCCTCGCGTTATGCGTCGACACGCTCTACGATGCGCGTGGAAACCACCGCGCGACAGGGCGCGCCTGCACACCGAAACCATCAAGAATAACTCATTCTCGTTTGGAATGAATTTCGGCGCGCGCCCCTTTTCGTCTCCAAAGGAAGTGCCACTACGAGGAAGGCCCCCCCGAGGCCGAACAGAGGGAAAACCCTCCCGTCGTGATGCTTTCATACCTCGAGGGGGTCTGGGGAGAGGAGGACGAGGGTGGGGACGGGGACGGGGCGGGGCGAGGCCGTCAAAGGGGCGAAGGAAACAGAAACAACGCTATAGACAGAACCGTTTGGCGCTCCGCGCGGGTTTCTCGGATCCGCGCTGGGCCCCCCTCTGGCGGCGGCGCGCTGGCGCCGCAGGCGCCGCCGGGTGAGGCCCAGCACGGATGCGAGAAATCCGCGCGGAGCGCGCCAAAAGTTTTTGTTCACGGCGTTTTTTCTTCCTCGAGGGCAGCCTTGAAAAGTGGCTCACTGGCCATCGCTCGGACGTCCATTCCCTGTGTTTTTTTCGATATCGTGCATGGTTTTCTCGCCAAATGATCACGGATGCTTCTCGATGGCCCTCGCCGAGGGAAAAATGCACACGTCCGAGCGATGCCAAGCTTGAAGAGTCGCTCATCCTTACCATGCGGGTTGACTGTAGCCTTAGGTCGCCCGCGTCCTCCCAGAGACGGAAGCTGGGACGCCATAAACATGAACCTGGCCATCGCTCGGACGTCCGTTCCATGTGTTTTTTTCGGTTTCGTGCGTGGTTGTTTCGCCAAATGATCAAGGATGCTCCTCGACGGTCCTCGCCGAAGGACAAATGCACACGTCCGAGAGATGCCAGGGTCCTAGAGACGGGAAGCTGGGACGCCACAAACATGAACTGTTGGCGCGGAGCGCAAACAGATCCCGTTCACGGCGTTTTCTCCCCTGCGGGGCGAGGCGCGGGCGCCTGGCCGGGCGCCGGGCGCGGCGCCCATCGGCACGAAGCACTGGGCCTTGGAGCTCAGCGGCGCCGCGCCCAGCGCGCCCCAGGGCGCCTCGAGGCCGCCGCCTCTCGAGGCCGCTGCGGGGCTCTGCGGAGGCGCCGCGCCGGAGGGCGTCGGGGGGTCGAAGTTGATGCGCCGATGTCCCACCACCACAGCCATGTAGGAGGGAGAGGGGGGAGGAGGAAGAGGAGGAGCAGGAGGAGGAGGAGGAGGAGGAGGAGGAGGAGGAGGAGGAGGAGGAGGACGAGGAGGAGGAGGAGGAGGAGGAGGAGGAGGAGGAGGAGGGGGAGGAGGAGGAGGAGGAGGAGGAGGAGGAGGAGAAGGGGGGCCTCCCCATCCTCCCTTCTCCCCCGTCCTACCTATCCAGACCCCCGACGTCATGATATTTTCATGACATCGACCCCCAGGGGTCGCGACCCATTCCCCGGGACCGGTTCTTCCTCCCGAGTCGTTTTCTGACGGCCCCGAAGGCCGGCGAATGCCCCAAGAGGCAGAACATAGCGAAAACCCTCCCGCCAGGATTGTTTCTCCTCACTCGAGGGGGTCTGGGTATATGAGAAGAGAAAAAAACACCACATAGACATAAACGTCTGGCGCTCCGCGTGGATTTCTTGCATTCGCGCTGGACCCCGCGCGCCAGGGGCGGCGCCGCCAGGGGGCCCAGGCGAGGACCCAAGAAATACGCGCGAAGCGCCTATGGCAGCTGTGGAAATCCGAAGGTACCGATACCGCTACTCCCTGGACCTCTCCTGGGGTGCGTTCTGACCAGGACTTCGAGGCGAATCCAGCGGTGGCGACGAGAGCCTCCCAGGAGGCCCAAAAAGGGGAAAACGGGAAAAGGGTAGAGGTAGGGGTACCTTTTCCTCCTCCGAGCACCGGTGGAGAAACTCACGACGTCGTAAGAAACTCACGACGTCGGCCCCCCGAAGTCTGGAGACCTTCCCTGGGACCGGTGTTTCATCCCGAGTCGTCTCTTGACGCCCCCGAGGCCCGGCGAGGGCCCCCGGAGGCCGAAACCTGCCAAAATCTTCGCGCCTTGAGTTTCTCGCGACGTCGGAGGTCTGGGGCGGTGTTGAGCAGGGACCGACCGTCACGGCATTCTTATGGTCATACCACGAAATGTTCTTAGAACCCAAAAATGTTCTAAATGTTCTTAGAACATAAGCCCGATGTGCTAAAACACGACAGTCCCAGCCAGAAATGTCTTAAGAACATGTCGTGGGAACCACGAAAGGTTCTTAGAACATGGTTTGGTGGGGCTATGGGCACGCCGAGACGCTCCGCCACTGCTTGAGGTCTGGGGCGGTGGTGGAACACGTGCCCCCCGAAGTTGACCTTCCCTGGGACCGGCTTTTCATCCCGAGTCGTCTCTTGACGCCCCCGAGGCCCGGCGAGGGCCCCCGGAGGCCGAAACTTGCCAAAGACCTTCGCGCCGTGAGCTCCTCGCGACGTCGGAGCTCTGGGGCGGGGGCGGTGGTGGAACACGTGCCCATCAGAAGTACCTGTCGCTCGGCGACCGGCAGTCGTCCAGCTCCTCCTGGCTCTGCGCGCCCCGGCCGGGGCGCGCCGGCCGCTCCGCGGGCCTGCCCCGGCCCTGGGGCCGCTCCTCCACCCCCGCGCGGCCGGGCTCCGCGCCGGCGGCGTCCATGGCTGCCGGGTCCCCCGCCTGGGGTCGCAGATGGGCGAGGCCTGAGGAGGAGGGGAGGGGGGGAGGAGGAGGAGGAGGAGGAGGAGGAGGAGGAGGGAGGAGGAGGAGGAGGAGGAGACGAGGAGGAGGAGTAGGAGGAGGAGGAGGAGAAGGAGGAGAGGAGGAGGAGGAGGAGGGAGGAGGGGAGGAGGAGGAGGAGGAGGAGGAGGATGGAGGAGGAGGAGGAGGAGGAGGAGGACGACGACGAGGACGAGGTAGGAGGACGGGGAGGAGGAGGGGAGGAGGAGGAGGAGGAGGAGGAGGAGGAGGAGGAGGAGGAGGAGGAGGCGGGGAGAGGAGAGCGGAGGAGGAGGAGGAGGAGGAGAGGAGGAGGCGGGGGAGGAGGACTCTGTCTGGACCATATGAGCACCCCTGATCTGGCCAGGACTCGGTAGCACAGCGTGCAATCACAGCGAAGGAAAAGACATACCACTCTTTGGGGACAACCCTCGCGCGAGGCGAGACAATACGCTAGCACCAGCCTTTGTGGGGCCAACAGACGGCCTGCCTTCAGCGCGGGCCTTCGCAACATGACACTCTTCGCTCAGGAGCTGAGCGGTGGAGACACAATATCGCCCGCACGCTCGGCAGTACAGAACGCCCCTCAGAACCTGCGGTCTCATCTCGCGCGCCCCCAGACATCTACCCGGCCGGAAGTTGCAGACCTGACCGCGAGTAGCATCAAAGGTGCGGCGACAAACCGTGCACACAAATCGGGTTCCATGCATCCGAGGAGCGTGACCTGCAGCGATCAGTCTCTGCTTGCGCGTGAAATGAGATGGGATAGCGGGAGGCCGGGGCGGGGGGCGACCAACACGATCAGACCGCAAGCGCCGGCAGGTCAGGCTGACCTCTCGGGTCACAACCAAAAGACGATTCAAGACGCGCGAGGTCATATCATCAACCTCGTGCAAAACCTGAACATGCTCCTCAGGAATCTCACCCAAGGCGGCAGCCTTCCCAGCGAAAAAATCAGCACAAAAATTCAAGAAAAACTCAACCTCAGAAGTGCCCCAAGCCACACGGACACTACGACTTGAATGAGCTTTGGTCCAGATCACCTCGACACGGCCATAACGAGCGTCGAGGAGGTCCCAGATTTGGACCCACAGGTCCAGCATCGGGGACGATTTGGCCACCCAAGATCGATCCCGTCTAAGGCCCCGAACGAGAGGAATATAATCATAATATGCAACTACGTCGCCCGTCGTGAAAGTAAGCAGCATAATCAATGCAAACAACTCCGAGCGCGGGCTCGACTGAGTCCGAGTAGGGAGAGTCCCCGCCAGAATCGCATCACATCGAAACTCAAAATCGTCGACGCTAGCCTCGTCCAGCCGAACGACCGCCCAACCACAACGACGAAGACGATGATCCTTAGCCCACTTCCCTCCTGACCCATCGAGCCCAAATCGGCCGCCTCGTACCACACGTCCATCCGAGAACAGGCCCCAAGCCTGTTTCACATCCATCGGCGGAGGTAGAGGGGCGACAGCAGCAGCAGGAGTGGGAATACCTCGGTTCCAAAATGCTGAACGTTCGTGCTCATCATGTAAGGCTGTCTGGACGAGCTCCCGGGACCTGAGCAAGTGGACCGAGTCAATCTGATCGTTGGAAGAGCAGCCCCAGACACGGTGTAGCGTCGTCTCACGGGCGACGCCACACCGAGGGCACATGCCATCAGTCAAGTACCCCGCATCCTGAAGCCGAGCCTCAGGCCACGTGCCGCCAGAAACAATGCAGCAGAGTAGGGCAGCATCAGAATAACTACCATCTTTGACCAACTTCGCATGCAAACTCTTGAATACGGTAAGGTCAGCACCCCTTTCAAGACCATCCCCACAAAAATGATTCGACGCCTTACCCCACAACATACGATCCAACGTACTCCGCACAGCATTCGTGAGGTGGAATGGAAAATCACGAGCCTCAATGCTCAACACTCCCACTGGCGTAGACCATGAGGTAATGGAGTCAGGGCCCCATTCGAGATCGAGCAGAGTGCAGACCGTGGCAGCAATGGGACCACGAACAGTGCGCCATCGACGCGGCGCATCCAACGAGAGTAGCCTATCACGCTGCTTGGTCCAGGTCCTCTGCACACCCACACGCTGACCAGGAGACAGACAATGCCACACACCAGCAAGAGCCTGAAGCTGCTCCTTACGCATACGGAAGGCAGGATCATCAACATGTTGATCACCAATGCTCAACACCGTGGTCGTGCACGCTCCCGGACTCCAATGGCCCGAGCATTGGGCCGCCTGGGACCTGAAACCCTGAACGTCTGCCATCGTGAGGCCGACCACGGAATGACTCCAAGACCCCACCGAGAGCACCCCAGGCTTGTAGATCTTTTTAGCTTTACCACATAGACGGGCAAGGTAAGCGAGCTTACGAGAGCGTCGGAGGGCAGTACGTCGTCGCAGCTTCACTTTCCATGTGCACCGTCGCTTACCTGCCGTCGTCATCACACCTAAGTCCTTTACCTCGGTAGTGAACTTCACTGGAACACGTGCGTACCCAAAAGCTGCACCTAAATCGCGAGCAAGATCAGCAGAGGAAGCAACTGCTGCAGACTTGGCCGAGATGATGCAACCGAGGGACTGAACATCCTTGAAAAATGCCGCCGCTGCCCCAGGAAGGGAGCTGACCACGTAACGGCGAGAGCCATGAACATACTGAGTAATATCGTCGACGTATGACCGAATCGGAACAACTGGCAACCTCCGGTGCGCACGATCGAGTACATCATGTAAGTATGCTTTCACCCATGGCATCGACTGTCCGCAGCCCGCCAAAATGGAACGACCCGTAGAAATCACATCAGAAATCGTACCACCGACGTCGAGCAGTCTAGGGCAGGTGTGGAACACGACACCGAAGTAGAGCAAGTGAGGAGGGTAGCCAACCTTCAGAGCGAGCTGAACCAACAGCGACGGAATGACAAGGTCGAAGAATTTCTCCATATCCCAACGAAGAGAAGCAGAATCAAACCCAAGGGTGCCAGCGACTTCATGACACAATTCGCGAAGCAGGGCGGCCTGGAGGGCAGATGATCCCTTGACTGCGCTATCCCAGAAGTCAGTGTGTGCTGCACTCCAAGCGTCCACATCATCACCTCGCATGCGCACATACATCCGGTACATCGTCGAACATTTAGAAACAGCACGCTCATCTTTCTCAGATTTCGGAAGCAAAGCCATGACATTCAAGTAGCATTGCTGGGGGAAGGCCATCACCTTCTCGCACTGGTTGAATATGGCAGCGAGGGAGAACAAGGCTTGGCCGGGCAGGTCCAGGAAACTGCGCGGAGACCATTGATCAACCCCAACCGCCGTCGTTCCAGAAAATCTCAAAGCGGCCTGCACAACATCCTTGGGAGTAAACTCAGGAACCTCCAGGAGCGCCAGCTGGGCTTCAGCCCGAAGTTCATCCAGGGTCTCATTCAGGAGCTTCAGATGGTCCGAAGTAGGGGTCCAGAGGGCACTCCAAAACTCCTCCCGGTACTCCATCATGCTGCCGGGAGTCTGTCGGACACCATCAGGTGCGACAAGGTACTCGACGCTGAGCTTGTCTTCTGCCTTTAGCCATGCATGAACCTTACGACCTCCGCCAGGCAAAGCTGCCTGGAGCCACCTCTTAACACCTGACAAATTGGCAGCACGAACTTTAGAAACAGCTGCCGTGCATACATCAGCTGCGCGATCAATCAACACTCGGACTGCATCAGCGACCGCGGACACGGAAATGAGGTCGTCATGCCAGCGCTGGGCATCCAGCGGACCTGCGAGCGGCTCCAGAAAAGAATACACTTTGCATGCCTGGGAAATGATGAAAGAGCGGAGACGCCGAGCATGCACAGACCAGCTACCGCGCCGAACTGCCCGCCAATACTCGTAAAGCCGGGAGTAAACCATAGACCAGAAACACAAGTACGGGGAATTGAAGGCTTGCTTGCACTGGCCTCGCCTCCGCAGGGACCCCGAGAACCGCCTAATAGAACTGCCACGTCCTAAAACAGCGTCAAGATCCCCCAGGAGAGCGCATCCCCGCGAAACATATATCATCTCAGCAGCCCGTGACCACAATGCGTAATCTTCAGAGAGAGGAGCGTCAACGTGGGCCAAGGTATGCTCGAGAGTAGCCTCGCGAAGGTCATCCGGGATGTGAAATTCAAAACCGTGCTTACACGCCATGTCAAGATAATGCGGCCACAGATGATCAGGACCAAAAGCCGCCGGCAACGCATCAGCACGAGAACGACGACAAACTTCCTGGGTAGTCACATCAGCGGGAATGCGAACGTGCAAGCATGCATGTGTCTTGAAAGGCGAATCAGGGATGGCGCGAGCACGCGCGTACGGAGCCAGGTCAGACGAACACACAACGTAATCAATTATGGTGCATCCCACGCTACACGTAAATTCAACATTAGCAGGGACAACAGCACGGGACCGTGTAAGGCCCAAGAAACCAGAGTCGCACAGGAGACCAGGATGCATATTGAAGTCCCCGTGGAGGACCCAGGGAATACTCAGGCAATTCACGAAGTCCGAGATTTGCCTCAAGCGGACAAGGTTCTCACCTACGGCCCCCAACGAGGCCACCAAATAGACGACGCCCACGGCCATCGAGTAACCATGCAACTTAAGCTCCAAAAAGAACCAGCAATTGCCAGAGCCAACCTGGACCACTCGAGAGACCACGCCCAAGAATCGCTGGACAAGTAAACCTTTCTGCGCAAAGCAAGCAACCCCCCCATGTGTGCCACCACCTGGAGAGTCAACAGCATCTTGAAAGTACGGGTCCCAGCCCATCACCCTCACGTCCTTCTTAGCCTTAGCCACCCCCTCAGCACGGAGATGGTGCTCGGCGACGAACACAGCATCCGCCTCCGAGACACGAGTGGAAAGAAAGCCCTTAGCAATATCAGACCAACTCGTGACATTCACGAACAGGAACTCAAGATCGGACGAGCGAGACCGATCACGCGCGCGGCGGCCTGCACTCGGCAGGCTGCTAAACACGCTGCTGAGGCGCCTGCGCGGCTCCACCGGCCGGCGCCTCAGGGAAAGCACCGAGCTGGGCGGCCGCCGCCTGACAGAAAGCGACAAACGTGTGGGAGCTCTGATGCTGTACAATCCTCCTGGCCTTCTTGGCGGCGCGCTGCACCGCCTGCTTGCTGACGAGCTCGCCGTAACGCACGGAGGCGGGGCCATCAAGGCCTGCTTCTGCCGCACGCTTGCGCAGCTCGCGCAGCTCACCAAGCTCACCTTCAGGAAGATGGCGATCACCAAGATCACTGCCATCATCGGAAGCCATATCGGCCTCCATCTCCACCTCGGCACGCTGCTGAATGGCCACCTTCCGCATCTCCCGCCACTGCTCCGGGGAGAGGTGGGAGCGACCGTGGAAAGTAACAAGGCCTTCTTCAGAGACCTCGTGGAGGTGTTCCTGGATCCAACTCCAATCGATGCCGCCAAGAGCCGTGAGGCCCGGCGCGGCAGGCCCAGCAGGGGCCCCCGGTGGGCCGCCAGCAGCGCCCAAGCCGCCGCCTGCCGCACGCGCTCCTGGTTCCCCATGGCCGGCGCCAGGGGCGGGCGCGGGGGAACCGCCAGACGGGGGGCGCAAACCCGCCTGGCCCGGAGGGGCGGCCCCAGGCGCAGCCTGGGGGGCAGCGGCACGGGCCATCTCCGCTGCGCGGGCCGCCGCGGCAGCCTCGGTGCGCTCCTCCTCACGAAGCGCAGCGCGGTAGGCCTCCTCGTCGAAGCCATCCTTCGCGGCCAGCGCCGCAGCAGAGCGCGCCTTCGCCTCCGTGAGCCGCTCCACCGACTCGGCGTGGGCCCGGTCAGCCTGCTGAAGGGCTTCGCGATGCCGCAACACGCTGGCCAGCCGGTTCTCGACCTCGGACTGGCAGATGCGCTCCTTCTTCGACGCTGCCTCGACCTCCTTCGACAAATCAGTGCGACGAGCGGCCACCTTCTTGTCCATCTCGCTGGCCGTCGCAGGCGGGCGAGGCTCGGCCACGGCGGCCGCAGGGGCCACGGAGGCCTGGGCTCCGGCTGCCGTGAGCACATGGGCCATGGAGGGGAAACGCGCAGCCAACTCTTGAAGATGAGCAGCGAGGGCAGCGTTATCATCAGGCCCATCAGCATGAGGAGGAAGATCACAGTGGTAGCTGCCGCCACACTTGCTGCACGACCGGTTGCCGCGGCGGTCGTACTCCCAGTGGCCGCATGCTGAGCAGACAGAGTAGGTGTCGCGCCCACGGCGTCCGCCTCCTCCGTTCCGCTGCGACCAAGAATCCCCCTTCTTCTTCTTCGCGTCGTACCACGGTGTGTTATACTTCCACGCCATAGCCGGCACAAGATGTTGCTCCGCCAGGAGCTCACACAGATTACGCCACCCGCACCTGGGAGGACAGGCACGGGTGAAGGCTCACAATGAGCCCGAAATATGGAAGCAAGCCGCGGTCCAGCGGTATCCCTTTCGCCTGGAGGCTGGACAGCCCCCCAGGAAAACATTTTGAGCCAAAATGGCTACGGAGGCGGGGGAGGAGGAGGAGGAGGGGGAGGAGGAGGAGGAGAAGAGCTATCAGAGGAGGAGGAGGAGGAGGAGGGCCGAGAGGGCGGACTATGAGGAAATGAGGTGGAGGAGGGGATGGCAGCAAAAGGAGGTATGCACGACGAGGAGCGGAGGGGGGATGCGACAGTCAAGCACGATGAGGAAGAAGGCGAGGAGGCCGAAGACATGAACCGTCCTGGACCAAGCACGGCGTGCGACGAAACGGGGGAACCGAAGACACGCACGGCCATGTGCAGGGCCTCCTCCTACCTCCTCCTCCTCCTCATCCTCCTCCTCTCTCTCCCTCCTCCTCCTCCTCCTCCTGCCTCCTCCTCCTCCTCCTCCTCCTCCTCTTCCTCCTCCTCCTCCTGCCTCCTCCTCCTCCTCCTCTTCCTCCTCCTCCTGCCCTGCCTCTCCTCTCCTAGCCCACGGGTGGCTCAGCGCCGCGGCCGTTTCCGTTGCCACTCGCGCGGCCCGCGCGCTCAGCCCCCAGCCACTTGCCCTCTGCGGGCACCGGTGCTCTCGTGCTGCCGCAGCCGCGTCGCCCGATCCGTGCGACCCGGGCAACTCTCCGTCGCTCTCGCGCTCGGCGCGTGGCGGCACGGCACGCTCGAGCCGCAGCGTGCGAGCTGTCCGGGCTGCTCCGCGGCGACGGCCAAGCGCTGTCTCCCGGACCCGCTGCTCCCGCCCTTCTTCCTGCTGCTGGGCGGTGGGCGGCTCCGGGATGCTGGATAGTGCCGGCGGCTTTCGCTTTCGAGGTCGGCGTGGAGGCCAAAGCCGCTGTGCTCGTGGATGGCGTGGGCGCGGGCTGGCGTGCCGCCATGCGGGCCGTCGAAGTCGGCGCACAAGCTCGCGATGGTCCTCGAACAGGTGGTGGTGCTCATGGCGTCGCTCACGATCATGCCGCTGACGGTGAACATGTTCGTGGACCTTGGCTGGACGATCACCCGTGCCTTGCCGCTGGAGGTGCCCCTGGATCTCGTGTTCGGAGGCCGCCCCGCAGGACCGATGCCTCGACCCTGGCTGCCGCTGCCGGGCTTCGCGATCGCCCTCCTCATCGTCCACCTGTGGCAACGCGCCTTCCTGATTCTGGTCGGGCGAAAGGGGGGGATAGCAAAGGGGGGGAGGGGGTTGAGAACAGCTCACGTAGCTGTTTGATTTTCCCGGCGCATCCTGGCGCCGGGAAGCGGTCTCAATGTATCGAGGATATGGGCCCACCCTCGGTGAGGCGACGAAACCCGGCTGCATGCAGCAAATGTGTCACCCCCCCCTTTTCCCAAATCCCCCCCTTTTCGGCACGGCCCCGGCCCGAATGTGGCGCCACTGGAGCAGCCGCGATGCGAGCTCCCTCACCGGCGGAGGGTTGCTGGCCCTTCGAGCGGGGCGCCTTCGAGCAGAAGAGGCGCGCTCTGCTGCCCACCGCTCCGCCGCGGGCAACGGCACCGCTCCCGGCACTCCGCCTGGGGCACCAACGGCCTGGCCGCTGCATCGCATCTTGCCTGCGGGAGTCGGAACTGGACTGGGCGCTCCTAGGAAGGCACCAACTATACACCAACACTGATCCTGGCCAGGATCACCCTGGGCCCAGGATCGGTGTATACGCCCTCCTGTCTTGGGCAAGAAGGCATATACACCGATCCTGGGCCCAGCGTGATCCTGGGACAGGATCGGTGTTGGTGTATAGTTGGTGCCCTCCGAGCTCCCGCCGTCCATGGCAGTGGCACGCCTCTCCTGGGGGCTGCTACGCAGAGCGTCGCCAGGGCCATTAGCGAGATGATGACCGAGATCGACTTCTCCCCGCTGGTCGAGGAGGAAATCCGCTCTGGATCTGAGCTGGCTCTCAAACCCATCCTGGATGCCAACACTCAGAATATCGACATAATTGTTCAGCCGGCCCCCACGCTGATGAATCAGATTGATCCCAAGATGCCTGACATGATGGGTCTTAGCGTTCAGATGCAACAGTTTGAACCACCGAGGCTCAGCAAGGTCATGAACATGTTACTCTATTTCTCCTACACGGTCGAGGAGGAAATCAACTATGGCATTCAGCTGAGCGCCCGCCGTGTTGAGGTGAGTTAACGTCCAACGTCCTTGAAGCTAGATCGTCAAGTGCTCCGGCCTCTTGCCCACTCCATGTGGGCCTCTCGGTCTGCATAGCGTCCTCAGCGTCGTGCATACCCCCGGCAATGATGCCCTCTGGCATCCTTTCGCGCGGACGTCCGAAATCCGAAATCCGAAAACCTCTCCTCTCCGCGTCCTTCCGCTCATGCGTCGGTTCGTGCCGCATGCCCGCATCTCTCCTCCTCCTTCTCCTCTCCCTTCTTCCCCCTCCCCCCCCTCCTCCTCCCCCTCCTCCTTCTCGTCGTCGTCGTCCTCCTCCTCCTCATCCTCCCCCTCCTCCTCCTCCTCCTCCTTCTCTGGTGTAGTCATTAGGTGCTGGAACTGCCACCTTCGACTGTGCAACGTCCGAGAGGGCAAGCGGCCAAAACATCAAACTTTCGATCGTCAGGATGCTGATCGACTACCGTGTCTGCTGTTCACAACCCGATGGCTGAATATTATGGGGGTAGTTTCGGTGTGATCAATTGTTCTTCGGTGTCTTCCCAGGGAATGAGATGGAGAAGGTGCTGCTCTTTAACTATTTTGGTCACTGGTGGACAGTGGCCCGAGATGCAACTCTATGATGCTCGATCTCTGGCAGGAAGTTTGGACATAACTCGCGACCAAGACTGGAGAAACCAAATCCACCTGGGTCAGGAGCCGCCTGACCGCCAACCAGATCCGCGGGCTCCGAATTTCTCATGCTCTTGTTGCCAATGCTCTCGCTGATCTCTTCGCTGGGTTGGCTGCCGAATGGGGGGACTGTGGATTCAAAATTAACTAGTCAGCGCTGTTGTCATCACTGATTTCAGTTGCAGCCTTGCATTGAGTTGCATCCTAGCTATTAGTCGTCGTGTGTCGTTGATGTGTGGTCGTACTCGTGAGGATCAGCTAGCGCGTGAACAACACAAAGAAACAACTATACAATCCAGTGCCAACCAGAGGCGTGCTCGCCTGCTTGCTCCGGGCCATACTGTTGTGAGGACTGGAGTTTTTTTTGTTGCGTAAGTGTACTGTCTGCTCGAAGCATTTAGCTGCCTTGAAAAGTCTGTTGGTGAACGTTTTTTTAGTCGGCGTTTCGACATTGGGTAGAAGTGGGGGGGGAGAGGGGGGGGTCTGGCTCCGGACCTCTGCTTAGCGCGACTGTTTGCAGCAGTGGGTCCTACGAGGGGAGGCTCCACCTGCTCGAAGCAGGCGCCCAAAACAGCCAAGATCTACTCCAGGAGGGGGGGGGGAAGGGGGTGGGAGCGAGGGCCCACGCCGATTGGCAAGACAATGAATCAGAAAACGACGACCTGGATAAAAACGGGCCCGACGTTTCTCGTGGGGCCGCGGAACTGGGTCCTGTGGGCGGGGTTGGGTCGTCTGCTGGGAGCGTGCCGTGTACCCACCCTCAGAGCTGGAGGGGGCCATCATCCGAGCGCCAAATTTTGTGATCCCTC